>PVIH01000932.1:196207-263320 GCA_004025045.1 Sigmodon hispidus
AGAGAGAGAGAGAGAGAGAGAGAGAGAGAGAGAGAGAGAGAGAGAGAGAGAGAGAGAGAGAGAGAGAGAGAGAGAGAGGAAGAGGAACAAAAAGAACAAATAACAAATAAGGTGATAGAAAGCAAAGATTTAAGTGTAAAATAACTGAAAATCTGTACCTTATGAAAATTTAGATGCAGGCATGAGACTAGGGACTCTATTCATAGAATTTTCAATGACATAATTTTAGTGATATATCACAGGACAAACATAACTTGTGTAAATCCAATCAAAATAACTAATTTTTAAAAGTGTTTTCCAACCTGGATCCAGCTATAAGCTTTGAAGATACGATTAAATTATAGAGAAGTCTTTCTTGGTCTAAGCCCTGGTAATTATAATTGTGTTCTCAAACATTCTCACCTTTGCATAGTTAAGCAGATCAGCAGGTGACTGGGTCATGTCCTTAGGGTATCAATTAATTAAATTGCAGAAACTTTACCATTTTCTTCAGCATTTTAAGCAAATTTAATGCTGGTCTCCTTGAGGATGATGGAAATTTGCTGAAAATGTTAAGTATACTAAGCAATCAATTATTCATGTGCTGGGTTATTAATATCATTTAGAATTTATACAATCCACATGCTTTTTTAAATGTCTGAATACAGATAGGTATAAGCCTGTCACAATGGCAACAAGTTGCTAGAATAATTACCAGGAAGCTTGGGATAAGTGGCAATAGCCTGTGGTTCATAAGAGCAAGTTATTGATATTGAGTGTCCCATAAGGATTATGTAATGTTCACTTTCAATTTTTGCTTGCAGCAAAATACAGGTACTACATATATTCCTAAAGCAGAAATTTAGTTTATTCCAGAAAAATAAAAAAATCTCTTCTAACACTGAGATGTGAAGTTTTGGAAAGCAGCTAGAACAAAGGATATAGACCAAGTTTTCTATTCAAAACTAACAGAATCCTAGTCCCTCCACACTCCCAGCAGAAGGAGCAGCATCTGCCTGCCATGACCGAACACATAAGCCAATAAGCTTTCTGCTTCCAATTCATTTGTTTTTTTTTTCTCTTTCTTTTCTTTTTTTCTTTTGATTTATTTATAAAATAGAGTCCTTTCTTTCCCCCCAAGAATTCACTTGCGCTCCCTCCCTTCCCCTTCCCAATCCATTCTGGTCAGCCTTCAGCCTCCCACCTCCACATTCCCATATTTCCTCCCCAAAAAGGGCAAGAAGTCCCAAGGTGAATTATCTCAGCATCCACACCAGGCAGGTCTAATTTCCTCCTCCTAATGTCAAAACTGGGTTAAATGTTGCTCTGGAGAAAACTGGCTCCAAAGTGCCAGCCCATACATAGAAACATAGTCTGATCTCTCCCCTTGAGGCTCCACATACTGTTCATCTCAGTGGACAGTTGCCTATCTTTGCAGGGCCAAGCTCCTTTTAGTTTTTTAAAAATGTATTTGTTTTTTAATAACCTCATTGTTTCTATCCATTTATCCCCTTGTACAAACTCCTTTTTAAGTTTTTTAAAATTTTTTATTATGAATAAAGTCACATTTTCTATCCATGTATATCCTGATTCAAGGTCCCTTTCACCTCCCACCCCCTCTGGTCACTCTCTCTTATTCTCATCTCCCCATCTCCTCCCCAGCATGGGCAGGAGGTCCCAAGGTCCCAATATTACTCAGTTCAGCCTCCACCCCTGGTACATCCAGTTTCCTCCCTGCAACATCAAGACTGAGTCAGGTGTTCCTCTAGAGAGAGTGGGATCCAAGGTGTCAGTCAGTTCAAGGTGTTTCAGATCCAAAGCTGTTCAGAGGTTGTAGTTTGAAGCTTGGATGTGCTATGCTTTTTTTTTTTTTTTTTTTTTTTTTTGCTTTTTTGTTTAGAATCCACTATTGAGTTTGTACATCTCCTGCTTATTTTTCTGGGTTTGAGATACGTTGCTCAGGAGGATATTCTCCATATCCATCCATTTGCCTGCAAATTTTAGTATATCATTTTTTTTTTTTCATACTGCTGAGTAGTATTCCATTGTGTAACTGTACCACAGTGTGTTAATCCATTCTTTAGTTGGGGGGTATCTAGTTTGTTTCCAGGTTCTTGCTATTATGAATAATGCTGCTATGAACATAGTTCAGCTAATGACTTTGGAGTGCAAATGTGTGTCTTTAGGGTATACACCCAGAAGTGGTATTGCTGGAGCCTTGGGGAGATTGATTCCCAGTTTTCTGAGAAACTGAAATGCTGCATTCCAGAGTGGTTGAACAAGCTTATACTCCCACCAACAATGGAGGAGTGTTCCCCTTGCTCTGCATCCTCTCCAGCATAGGCTGTCATCTGTGACTTTTATCTTAGCCAATCTAACAGGTGTCAGGTGGTATCTCAAAGTTGTTTTGATTTGCATTTCTCTGATGGCTAAAAAATTTGAGCACTTTTTCAAGTGCCTTTCAGCCATTCATAATTCTTCTGCTGAGAATTCCCTTTTTAGTTCTGAACCCCATTTTTTGATTGGGTTATTCACGGTTTTGGACTCTAGGTTCTTGAGTTCTTTATATATCTTAGAGATCAGTCCTCTATCACCTATAGGGTTGGTGAATATATTTTCCCATTCTATAGGCTATTGTTTTGTCCTAATTGACAGTGTCCTTGGCTTTACAGAAGCTTCTCAGTTTCAGGAGGTCCCACTTATTGATTGTTGTTCTTAGTGTCTGTGCCACTGGTGTTATATTTAGGAAGTGGCTGCCTGTGCCAATTCATAGGAGTGTATTTCCGACTTTCTTTTCTATCAGTTCAAAGTGGTTGGATTTATGTTGAGGTCTTTGATCCACTTGGATTTGAGTTGTGTGCAGGGTGACAGGCTTGGATCTATTGGCATTTTTCTACACACTACCATCCGGCTATGCCAACACCATTTGTTAAAGATACTATATTTTATCCATTGAATATTTTAGGTCTCTTTGTCAAAGATCAGGTGTTCATAGGTTTTTGGGTTAATGTCTGGATCCTCAGTTCTATTCCATTGATCCACAAGTCTGTTTTTATGCCAGTACCAGACTGTTTTTATTACTGTAGCTCTATAGTATAACTTGAAGTCAGGTGTGGTGATACCTCCTGAGGTTCTTTTGTTGAGTAAAATTGTTTTGACAATCCTGGCTTTCCTGTTATTACAAATGAAGCTGAGTATTGTTCTTTCAAGGTCCATAAAATATTATGCTGGGATTTTGATGGGCAGTGCATTGAATCTGTGGATTGCTTTTGGTAGAACTGTCATTTTTACTATGTTGATCCTACCTATCCAGGAACATGGGAGAGCTTTCCATTTTCTGATATCCTCTTCAATTTCTTTCTTCAGTGATTTAAAGTTTTTGCCAAATAGATCTGTTACTTCTTTGGTTATAGTTACTCCAAGGTATTTAATGCTATTTGCAGCTATTATAAAGGGTGATGTTTCCCTCATTTCTTTTTCAGCCATTTTATCTTTAGTGTATCGAAGGACTACTGATTTATTTGAATTAATCCTGTATCCTGCTACATTGCTGAAGGTTTTTATCAGCTGTAGCAGTTCCCTGGTAGAATTTTCTGGGTCCCTTATGTATACAACCATATCATCTGTAAATAGAGATATTTTCACTTCTTCTTTTCCAATTTGTATCCTATTAATCTCCTTTTATTCTCTTATTGCTTTAGATAAAACTTCAAAAATTATATTGAATAGATATGGGGAGAGAGGTCATCCTTCTCTAGTTCCTGATTTTAGTGGGATTGTTTGAGTTTTTCTCCATTAAGTTTGATGTTTGCTGTCGGCTTCTTGTAAATTGCCTTTATTATATTGAGATATTTTCCCTGTATTCCTTATCCATCTGGAGCTTTTATTATAAAGGAATGCTTGATTTTTTCAAAGGCTTTCTTAGTGTCTAAGGATCCAGGTCCTGGCATGGATGTTTGAGATCCAAACTAGTGTCTTCATGCTTGTGAAATAAGTCTTTTATTAATGAATCATCTCCCCTGCCCACCATTGTATGAAGTGAGATCCTAATTAGTCTTATTCATAAAAATTTGTAGCCAAATATTAGAGTGAATGTAGTAGAGAGCGGGTACCATCACTTTGACTTAGAAGTGTGGCCTCTTGGGACCATATATCTGGAGATCACATATGACCTTGTGGCATGGCCGGAGGGCCTGTTTAAGATCCAGGCACACATACAAAAAAGCACCTTCTTCCGATTCTCTCTTGTGCTCTTAGATAGAGGACCTGACCCACTTAATGAAGCCCTGTGGACCAGTCCAGCTTTCCAAAACTACATGCCTGTTTAATCTTTATATCAGTAACTTTCCTTCTCTGAACCCTTTGATAAATAATATTTTTTCTTTATCAGTTGCTGATGTTTTGCATTAAAAGGTGAAAGCTGAAAGATCAAAGAAGCCCAGCAGACAGCCACCAGACATTTCTTACTTCAGACCAAATGACAAACTGAGATTTTGTCTCCACCTGTCTTACATTCCTGCCTCCACCTCCTTAGTGATGGAATTAAAAGGTGTGAGCTTGCCATATGCTGAGATCAAAACATGATCCTCCCAAGAGCTAGAATTAAAGGCATTCATCACTACTGGCCAGCTCAATTTCTCTTTTAGACTGGTTCATTCTCCTGTAGCCTGAAGTGGCCTTGAACTCTTGATCTTTTTGCTACTTCATCCCAAGTGCTTGGATTAAAGATGTGAGCCACCACTTTCTGGCATTTATAGTTAACTAGTGGATAGCTCTGCACTCTGATCTCCAGGCAAACTAATTTGTCAGAACACAAACAAAATATCATACCATAAACTTACACTAGATAGGACTTGTAAGGATCAGAACTTTGTTTAAAGTAAGATGAATAAAGGGAAATGTGGATATAAGGCAAATGTGCTAATCTACAAAATAAAAGGATATGAGCTAGAAAAAAGTCAAATATAAGAAAAATACTAACATTGTCAAATAAAGACTTTTCATAAATCAAATACAATGTTAACTTGTTAAGATGGATTATTTTTATTGTTATTGATCAAAATAGTAGCAATAACACACATAACCAATGTTCTGTTTATGTGCCATATGGTTTTTCACATAATATTTTGTGATAGTTGGATATGCATGTGAGAAAAATGTGGTTTTAGCAAAGATTACATAGGTGCAATTGCTGTCAGTATGGCTGCTGTTGGCTTCCATTTTGGCAGAGAAGACAAACACATTCAGCTAATCAACTTAGTCCTGAGACCACACAGATATATACATGTCGACAAATGGACAGCTGTGGATCCAGGTAGGGTTCATACAGGCGATTCTAGTAATAGTCACATCATTAAGATCGATTTGGGGTATTAAGATAGAGTTACATGAGAGAAGTTCTTTACTGCTTTATTGAAAAATAGGGTGAGTATGAAGCACCCCCCACTGGACATTACAAAACTAGGCAAAAGAATTTAAGATGCTTTGGTCATAAAGAAGTAATAAAATTAATGTGGTTATGCTTTCTTATTATCCCACACTTCAGGAAAAAGGAATAAGAAGATGGCCAGTTCAAGGTCAGCCTGAGCTACCTAGAAAGCCCTTCCTCAAAAGGCTTTAATAAGTTTGTATACTATATTGCAAATTTTTTAAAAGTGAAAATCTCCCAATAAATAAATGCATTAAAGCATTGTGTGATATCCTATTAACACATACAACTTGTATGTTTCAGTTTTGAAAAGACTACTGCCCAGATGTGAAACCATAAAAATTTAATCATTTTTAAGTTAGTTGATTCTTTTATATATATATATATATATATATACATATATATATATGTGTGTATATATATATAAAATTTGGTTATTTTACATCATGCACCCCACCAAACTCAGTTAGCAGACTTCTCAAATTCATGCACACTCTTATAATCTCCCAATTTACAAAACTGTCCATTTATGTTGCTCATTTACTTGCTGGAGCATTCTAGTGTCAGTCTGAAGATATTGAGAAACAAAACACTTCGTATTATTAATTAACTATGTTTGAGAAATACAAACCATTGTGCATGTGGCATTAAAATTAAGGATTTTAGAGGCATATACAAACATATTTTTGTGTAATAATGGTTCACGGAAAAAGAGACCACAGATCTGAAAGGATCAAGAAGGGGTAGTGGGAAGGTTTAAGAATAGAAAAGAAAGGAAGAAATGATGTCATTACATTATAATCCCAAAATAAAATAGTATGCTCTTTGTTTAACAGATTAAAGGCATCACTAATTTTCTTCTTTCATTGCCTTCTGTCTATTCTTCTTTTTTTAAAAATAGGTTTTTTATCTCATACAGCTTCTTATAAATTTAGCAGAAAACTGTCTTAAACTGCTGTAATGTCCACTAAAGTAATCTACTTTCCACTCAGGAGTCTCTTAAACAAAGTTATGCATGCCTTTTGTTTACTTCTCATGCAAAATTGTATTTCTTTTAAATTATGTAAAATATTAAATAACTACCATAACTAATTTATTTTGTTCTAAAAATCAGTGCGTACTATCTTTATTCAAGTTGCTTACTGATTATATGTACTTGATTTGTAATGAATGGACCCTCAATTGTACCTGAAAAACAGATTATTAAAATATGTGTTAAGCATTCAAAGGTAGAAATAAATAAAATTATTCCTGGAATTATGTATGCATTTAACTACATGTGAAAGTGAGAAAAATATTTTCTTTTCTTTATTTCTGATATTACAGTAGGATTGCAAAATTACTTTCTCAGCCTTGTGTTTAATGAACCTATCAAAAGTTTATTTGTTAATTCACTAACATTTATTATAAAACAGTTTCTCCGTATACAGAGAATAATAGGAAATTTAAGCACAGACAAGAATTAAGTAAAAAAGGTAATGTAATTCCACATAAGCCTTTAAGAATAAGGCAAAAAGACAAATTTAAACTTGGAAAAACAGTGAAGAAATTATAATAGTAAGTTTATGTGTACTTTCTTTAATCAGAAGAAAGGTTAGAAATAGCCTAAAATCCTTAGACTACTAAAAATTAAATTCAACACAATTCTTCACAGACCTCAAAAGAACAACAACCAACTTTATATAGACAGTCAAAAACCTAGGATTTCCAAAACAATGCGGTACAATAAAGAAAATTTGGGAAACATCACTATTTACAACTTCAAGCTCTACTGTAGAGCTATACTAATAAAAATAGTTTGATATTAGAATAAAAACAGATATGAGGATCAAAGAATTGAATTGAAGACACTGACATTAATCCATACACCTATAAACATCTGATTTAATCAGAATTACCAATAGAAGACTCTCAAGTGGATAAGAGACACTTACATAATTGCACAGAATGCTTAGCCTTCAGGAAAACATAAATCAAAACAAATCTGATATATATCTTATGTCTGTCATAATGGCTAAGATCAGAATCACTGATGACAGACTATGCTGGAGGAGATGTGGTAGAAGGGAAATATTTTCCCATTGCTGGCAGGACTGTAAACTTGTACAATCACTTTGGAAATCAATGTAATGGTTTCTCAGAAAACTGGAAATCTGTCTACCTAAAGATCCAGCAATACCACTCCTGGGCAAATACCCCAAGGATGCACATTTATACCACAAGAACCTTTGTTCAACTATGTTTATAGCAGAATTATTTGTAATATCCAGAACCTGGAAACTACCTAGATGCTCTTAAACTGAAGAATGAATTTTTAAAAATGTGATACATTTACACAATGAAGTATTATGCAACACTAAAAATAAATATCATTTTGCAGACAAATGGATAATGGAACTAGGAAAAAATCATCCTGATTGAAGTAACAGAAACCCAGAAAGACAAACATAATATATCCTTACTCATAAGTGGATATTAGACATAAAACAAGGATAACCAGGTTAAAATACACAACTCCAGAGAAGCTAGGTAACAAGAAGGACCCTAAGGGGGACAACCATGGTTTCCCCTGGGAAGAGGAAATAGATAAGACCTCCTAGTAAACTAGGAGCATAGGAGATAAGGGATGGTAGGAAGAAAACATGAGGAACGAGATGATAGAGCGGGGTGAGGGATAGAGAAGAAGAACAATGAAATAGGTATGTTGCCAGAGGAATCTACTTTGGGACTAGAGAGAAACCTGTTGCTAGAGAAATTCACAGAAATTCCAGCTAAGGCTTCAAGCAATAGTGGAGAAGAATTCTAAACTAGCTTTCCCCTGTAATCAAATTGATGACCATCCTAACTGTTATCATAGAACCTCGATCCAGCACCTGATGAACTCAGATGCAGAGATCCACAGCTAAGCACTAGTCCAAGCCTCCAATTCAGTCAAAAAGAGGGAGGAGGAATTATAGTATCAAGAGAGATCAATATAATGGGAAAACTCACAGTGTCAACTGACCCAAGCTACTGGGAGCTCACTGATGAGACTAAGCTGGGGAATGTGCATGGGATTGAACTAGACCCTCTGAATTTGGATGACAGTTGTGTGGCTTGAACAGTTGGTAGGGTCTCTGGCAGTAGAACCAGGATTTATTTCTACTGCATGAATTAGCTTTTTGGAACACATTCCCTATAGAGGGATACCTTGATACCTGCCTCAACCTCAGATTCCAGACATTGTTGACTCTTCATGGGAGGCCTTATCCTCTTTGAAGAATTAATGGTGGGTGGGGTGTGAAGAAGCTGGGAGTGAGTGGGAGGCAACGAAGGAAAGGAAACTGGATGGTATGTAAAAAATTGATTCATAATTTTCAAATTAAAAATATTCAGAAAAGGAAAGATTTTACATTAAAAACTAAGTATATTTTAAAAATTGAGTTATATTACTTCAAATATGCAAACCTACAAATGATTGAAGAAGAAAGTAATTGCCTTGTACTTGGGCACTTTCAGGCCTCTATAGACTGCAGTGTAGAGTTTTTTCCACAGAAGTTCTTATTCTTCACTGCGACCTGGCCAAGATGTTACTCACTGAGTGCACAACTATTGCTCAAAGAGAAAAGAGAAGAATCCACTTAGGACAACATGATTACATTAAAATAAAGCATAGTGACATTGTCAAGGTAGGGAAAATTCATAGTATACTTGATTAAATTAAACTATTGCCATTTGTAGAGTGAAGTAGGCACCCAGGTGGGAATATGAACATGTACACATATATGTATGATCAGAATCTTTTTCCATTATAAGGAATCAAGGATATGTTATCTCTAGTATTTCACCTGTATGCACCCTGGACAGCACCAGGATCACCAATATTTATTAATTTCCAAAATGTAGTGATGCATGATTAATATGCAATGCATTGGGCACATTTAATGAAGACATTGTGATGAGTTTAGATCCCTTCATCCTTTAGAAAGAGCATTACCATAATGAAGATTCTAAATATTTATACTTTTCATAATCATAACTCTTTGAATATATTTTTCTTGGCTTGTGATGACAAAACTAGACACAAAATCTAGAGTATTAACATAGGGTGAAATTCACAAAATATAGGTTAACTACAGGTTCTATTTAGAAAGTCAATTCCTATATTCATCTTGATAACTAAATGGAATTTTTTTCTTCTTTCCTAACTATGATGGCAGTTTTTCTAGGTGACAGGATTCTATAGTGCATGTGTGTTTTGTCTCCTTGGAAAAGTAATGACAGGAATTTACTTTTCATTTTTGTATTTTATAACATAAATAATTACTTCATTCTCTCCTTTCCCTCTCCTGTTTCCAACCTCCCAAATGGATTCTACCAACCCCATCCCCTACTCTCTCTCTTAATTCCATGACCAATTGACATTATTCTCGATTATTGTCTGTAGAATGTGTTTTAAACCCAGAGATGTGATGTCTAAGACACTGAAAATTATAGAAAATGTACTATACATCAAAAAGGATATTGATATGAATTTTCTCTGAATATTCAGCTAGGATAATTCAAAACCTAGCAGCTAATTGTATCACTAACTTCCAAAGAAGGAAAGTCACGTAAGAGCTTGAAAGTAAGAAGCAGAAAGGGGAAAAACACATTTAGACTAGAATCACTAAGTGTAGAGATGCTGAACACAACAGAAATATGTGAATTGATGAAAAAAATTTAATGAATAGTCATTTTTCTTTCTTTTTTTCCTCAAACTGAGAGCATTTCTTTTTCAAATATTGTGGACACCAGAGCTAGAGATCCACTAAAAAGCACATTTATCTGTCAAATCTTGCATCAGAATGTGTGTTGGCCTTCATGGGTATTGATATTTTTGAGAAAGGATGTGTGCTAACAAACATCCCATGCTGGATGCAAGTTAATTGCATCATTATATTGTGATAAGACAATGCAATTAGCACATTTCAATGTTCAGAGTTCTCAGGGTGGGTATCCAATTAACTCAGGTCAGTAGCATCCTTGTTGGATAGGGTCTGTTCCCAAGATGACTTCATATAGCTGTCTTTCTCCTGAAGTGCAAAGAAACTTTTAAAAGAAATAAGACAATTTTGAAAAGGTTAGGGGAAAACTGATGTCTCAACTCTATTTAGAGAGTGCTGTTCTGGCAGACCTCTTCCACTATGTTGTGGAAATAGTTTATAAATTGGGCAGAATGGCTAAAATATGCAAATGTTTTTAAGTTTTTCCATAAGCATCTCATCTACTGATTACATGAAAGCCACATTCACTGATTATATGAGGACATTAGTGCTGACTATAGTCTCAGAAATATTAGTAGGCATGAAAATAACATTTGATAAAGGTGTATAAAAAACTGAGATTAGCAGAACACCAGAAGCACAGAGAAAGTCAAGCTTGTAATTTTAGAAAATATAAAATGTTTTTAAAGATACAACCAGTGGGTAGGTTTAGATATACAAAGAAAAGTGGTACTGTCATAGATGAATTATCTTTTAAAAATTCATTTGATATCATGTAGCTTAAAAAGGAGCACTGAGCAGAACTATCAAAGCAGTCAACTTCTATTGGTGTTTGTATCAACTCCTCCAACAGAGACTGAGGCTGATTTTTGCAACTACCTATGATTTACCAACAGTTTTTCCAAATATTTGTCACATTACAAAGTAATTATTTCTAAAACTGTCCCTCAATGATGTAAATTGCTTAGAATTAGGAAACAAGTCCAAGTTCACCTTTACCACTCTGTAATCTATCATCAAGTTAGTTTCCAAGAAAAAAAAATGGTTGTAAAACAGAAAATTTATGAATATCATTGCAAAAATTATTTTATTATTTACCATACCAATTGAATGTTGGTCTTTTGCATTTATTTTAAATGAGGCAACCCTTAAGTTTATATAACAGTCAAACTAAAAGAATATCAGAATAATGCCAATTTTTACATGAGTGGAATGTTCTTCTGGTTTATCATAATAAAATGTTGCCAGTTTGAAAGACACAAAGTAGAACTGAGCATAGCCAAGAAATTTGATATTAATTCTTGAAAAAAAATCGAATGATAGACTGTACAGAGCACCCAAATACAAATCCAGATAATTAACTACTATTGATATTTCTAGTGTGAGAAATATGAAAATAAACAATATATATTTACACAGGCATCATGCCTGAATTTTCAATCTCGGCCAATTATTTGGGGGTGGGGGAGAGCACTAAAATGATATTTATATAGGCCTCTCAGTCTTTAACCTAGGCTTTGGTAGACAAAAGCCTGGTCCTGAAAGGGCTTAGACATTGACACAAATCAAAATGGAATTCATCAGTGGCAAAAAAAAAAAAAAAAACATTACACAGAAAATGATGAAAGCAGCATAGAATAAGAAAGATCTTTCATAAAAAAGGACAAAAAGAAAGATCATTCAAATACATCATAGGTACAAGATAGAGCTTTAAATATGACACAGTTTTGACTTAACTCTTGGGAGGGTAAATCTTTTTAACTAAGTCTTAGACTGTTTAATTTAGTTTTCTTTTCTAACATCAAGATTGGTTCCATAAATAAAAAGAGTTGAACAATGGTAGAGAACAATGCTACTTCTTAGCAGAAATTATATGTGAAGATTAGGAACTTGGTTGAAAACAGTTTCAACCTTTGCTTCTCCAGGCAGATCAGTTTTGCAGTATCTATAGCACCACTCAATAGTTAGTATAATAATCTCTGGCAACTGGTTTTAAAAGGTTAATATTTATTAAGGGGTTTATATGGAAATGCTCACTAATACAACAGATTTATACAATTGTGCAGTTCCTGGAATGCTGGACTGGTCCATGCAGCTTAAGCTCAGCTGGTCAGATCCCCCATCCAAGTGCAGGAGAAAGAAAACAGTAAGAGAAGCTGGGGTGTATGATCACTGTTCTTAAACTGGCCTGGCGATGCTCCAAATACTAGAGCTTCAAATCCTAAAGGCCACAACTCTAGGTCAAGCTGATATTGCCTGCTCCCCCTTTGTTTAAATAAGAACATCCTAACCCTAAATATAAAACTATATAAAATAGAAACAATTATAAGGTAATGTCCAGAAGAAGAATATACTGATTTCCAAAGTAGCTGCACACATTTACACTCCCACCAGCAATGGAGGATTGTTCTTCTTGCTTCATATTAATTACTTTCAGCATAGGCTGTCACCTGTGTTTTTAATCTTAGCCATTCTGACAGGTGCAAGATGGTATCTTATAGTTGTTTTGATTTGCATTTCTCTGATGGCTAAGGATGTTGAACAGTTCTTTAAGTATCTTTGAGCCATTTAAAGTTCTGTTGGGAATTTCCTATTTAGATCTATACCTCATTTTCCAACTGGATTCTTTGTTTTTTTTAACTTCTAGTTTCTTGAGTTCTCTATATATTTTAGAGATCAGTCCTCTCTCTGTTGTATGGTTAGTGAAAATCTTTTCCTATTCTGTAGGCTGTCATTTTGTTTTACTGACCTTGTTCTTTGCCTTATGGAAGCTGCTCAGGTTAAGAAGGTCCCACTTACATTTATTATGCTCATTGTCTGTGCTACTGGTGTTATATTTAAAAGGTAGTCTCCTGTGCCAATGTGTTCAAGACTACTTTTCATCTTTTCTTTCAATCAGGTTCAGTGTAACTGGGTTTCTGTTGAGGTCTTTGGATTTGAGTTTTTGTGTAAGGGAATACATAAAGATCTATTTGCATTCTTTTACATACTATCATCCAGTTATTTCAGCACCATTTGTTGAAGATACTATCTTTTTTCCATTGTGTATTTTTGGTCTCTTTGTCAAAAATCAAGTGTTCATAGGTGTGTGGATTAAGGAGAAAAATCTTTGATTCAATTCCATTGATCCACAAGTCTATTTATATATCAGTACCAAGCTGATTTTATTACTGTAGCTTTATACTAGAGCTTGAAGTCAGGGAGTCAGAATTGGAGACAAAAGCATGACTCCACCATATTAAAAAGCAAAAGGAGTTGGGTGGAGCCAGCAGTCAAGGATTCCAGCCACACAGTTTAAAAAATAATTAAAGATAAATAAAGCAGATTCAGATGGAGAAAACCTCTAAATATGTTACAATGTGTGTAAAAACGATATGTAGGCTCAGAGAGAATAAAAAAGGTAGAGAAAGTCCTTAAAATAAAAAAAATAGAGCAATAAAAAATAAGTCACATAAAGGTAGAAAGTATACAGTCTGAATTATGAGTATTATTGTTTTCTTTTAATTTTTTAAACTGTTAATGAGCTAACTGCAGAAAAATATTTGCTTGTAGAGGCTGCTAAGTTAAACCAACATGTATATTTTAAAGATATGTTGACTGTGAAATTTGGTCTAAGGATATGTTGCTTTGGACAAAAGTTTCTGCTTTTGTTTTCACAGAATATGAGAAAAATGTATTGCTTCCAGGCTAATATGGTTTGGTCGGCCTCGACCCCCTGAAGGAACTTGGTTGAGATGATGCAGCCTTACATCATCTTTTGTTTCTGGTAGTGTATATAAGGGTTTATATAAGAGAATTCCCAGGTGGGTACAGAAACAAAAGCAGGCTGCATCATCTATAGTTAAAAGATTTAACCATAATTCTGAATTTTCTCAGGATTCCCATAATATTGCCAGTGTCCCCAGTCAGCTATATTGGAATCAGGAATATAAAACTATGCCAAAATGTCAAAAAATACTGTTTAGAAATATTTGTTTTTGTTATAAATGGTAAAATGGTCACAGTCATCTCTTTCTAGGGAAAGAAAGATGTGACATAAAAAATGATTTTTAAAAGGTAAATTATTAAATCTATTTTAATCCAAAAATACTATTATTCTCAAAATATTTTATATTGCTATGGATTTTTCTTTATTGATACAAATTTAAGGTTAAATGTTTTATACTGTATGTATATTTTATACTTGTTTAAGATATTATGTTTATGTAACTATTAAAAATTATTATGTATAATTTAAAATATAGATTAATTTATTATAATCAAACATATGGTCATGCTAGTTAGGCTTTTTAGATATGTGAAGATATGTTTCAATCAGATAGGCAATCTTCAAACACTTCAAAGATCTACAGAAAATGGTATTTAAAATATTTTAAGAACTTAGAATTTTCTAGACAGTGAGACATGTTTGCTCCTGGCAGCACCAATCTACTTCAGAGAAAACGATGGTCACCAAAGAAACTCCATATGAAATTTACTTTCTTTGTGGAAAAAGTTGTACACTGGGAAAGGAACTGCTCTTGCCTAGACTAACTGACAGTATGGTGCATATACTGGACATGTAGGACTCACAGAAAAGTGAACTCTGAACTTATCCAGAACAAGACAAGAAGGTCCTACAAGTTTCCTGGCTAATAGCAAAAACTTCGTGACATTTTATAGGATGTAAGGAGAAGCAACTGGCAAACTTTCAAAATGGACAGAACAGTTCTTTAGATTTCATGCTTCACTAAAATGTCTACCAGAGAGTCTAGGCCTGCAGGCTGAAGATGAATGCCCCAATATTGAAAAGGAACTTCAGGGAAATATCAAGGTAACCAGATATCTCTGTTATTTCTAGAATTTGGAAGTTGCTTGCAATGCACTTTCTGTTTACTCAGGTAATATTATGTCCTTCTGTGGTCTGTGATGGTATTGAAGATTAGATAGTTATAATTATAGTTTTTCTTAATTATAATAAAAAGAAAGTTAGATATGAAACTTTGGACTCGCATGGATGACAGATGTAGATGATAGAATATTTTCTTGAATTTTGCTAAGTACAAATAGACAAGATATTGTAAATGTAATTCTGCTTAATAGCTGTTTTGTTATATGTAATTTTGCTATATTGAAACTGAAACCTTCATTTTTGATTAGACACAAAAGGGGATGTGATATGGAATGTCTTTCTACATGCTTTGAATGTGCTTTATTGCCATTTGTTAGTAAAGAGGCTGTTTTGGCCTATGGCAAAGCAGCTTAGAGGAAGACAGGAAATCCAAGCAGAGATAAGGGAGAAAAAGAGTAGAGTCAAAGAGAAGCTACAAGGTGCTGCCCAAGGAAGCAAGATGTAATGGGATACAAGTAAAGTCATGGAGCCATGGGACAAAACAGAGATTAATGAAAATGGGTTAAATTGTAAGAGCAGTTGATAATGAGCTTGAGACACCAAACAGTTTGTAACTAAGATAAGCCTTTGTGTGATTGTTTGGGACAAGTGGCTGCTGGACTATGAGGCAGGATCTCAGTGCTAGCCTGGGCTGGATGAGCCAGAAACTTTTGGCTAAGCCATTCCTGATTTTATAAAGGGAGTACAAATGGCAGTGAGACAATTTTAGCCTCAGACTAATTCATTACCCCATGTTAAATTCTACAGTATGGCAAGGCCTAGATATGCTTTCCTTCCTGTATGAATGTCACTAACTATGAATGGACTTTTGGATATTCCAAACTTAATATACTTAAATGCTCAGTCTTAAACTTGGAGAATGTTTTGGCTATTCTATGCAAACCCAAACATGTATCCTTGGGGTTGGATGTGTGTGAGTTTGGACCGATATTCAATAATCTTCCAGCCTTGACAAATCTTACATCATCACAGCAGTTAGCAAGACACTCTCTGCTTCTCACTTTCCTATTATTGGGGGAATTATCTGGGACATGGGACATTTACCACATTTTGTCTGCTAAGTGTGGTTGGCTGTGCAAGTTCAGAGTCATGAGTTACCAGAGACTAAATGGACTTATTTAGTAGATATCCTTAAGTTCAAGGATCTGTCTAGTACGTGTCTCCATGTTGCTTCTTTATATTCAAACACAGTACAAGTCATGTCACATAGATCATATATACATTTGTCCAGGATACCAAAATAAAAGAAGCAGATCACACTTACTGGGTGCTTATTTTAGGATCCTGTGATCTGTGCATCCAGATGCACATAGTGAAGTGCTGGGCATTTTCTTTTCTCATGAGAAATACAAGAGCAAATATTTTCCATTTGTACAACGTAAAACATTGTTTGACAATTTGACACTTTTGTAAACTATTCTGTGGTTGAAGTATTTCCTACTCCTCTTACCACATCTCTTACAACTCTGTTTCATCTTCTCCTCTGATTTCCCTGCCCACCCCTGGTTGGTTTCACTCATGAGAAGAGATATACACTACCAAGGCCACACAAGAGTTTATATAAGAGAATTCCCAGGTGGGTACAGAAACAAAAGCAGGACAGAAGGAGATAAGAAGAGAGAGACCAAAACATGGTGTCTCTTTTTAAGAGAAGGGGTGTGCCCGGGTTTATGCAGCCAAGCCCAGGGGCGTGCCTCTGTACAAGGTGTATCTCACTGGAGTCGTGTTTGGCTCAACCATGTAGAGTGCCAGGAATACTTACACCCCCCTCAACCAGATTACCTGTGTAACCATGGACTTAGAACTAGATATCAAAAACAATTCAGAGTCCAATGGGTTTCTCAATAGCTAACTAACTGAATACAATGGCTGCCGCTCTCCAAGAATCCATCTGTCTAAAATGCTTCAGCAGAAAGGAGAGTCTTATGAGAAATATGAATAAATCTTTGTGACACTATGAAAGCTACTTGTCAGCAAGAATGATTTCAGCTAAGTTCCAGATAGATTTTTCTCCATCTATTATCAAAGATGTATAGTATCTTCAACTATAGGGTCTGTTGGGTTACCAAGAAGTGGTGTAAGCACCTGTCTTTTGGATGCTTCTAGGTTCTTCCCAAAGAATTAATAATGAGGAATCACCCAATCAGACAAGAAGGATCTGTCTCTCTCCCTCTCTCTCTCTCCCCATTTTTAATTTGGTTAACAATGTAGTATGTTTGCATATAGATTTTTTAAACATCCTTAGTTTTGGTAATTCACTCTGTCTCCCTCACCTCGCCATTTCCCTCAACACTTGCATATGGTTTTCTTAGCCAAAATTTCATCTGCTTTTATATCACCCATATTCTTATATCCTCTTCTTGCGTAAAGACATCCCCACCCCAATGAAACTTTCTATTATTCTTCTGTAGGCACTTTAGGTTAAGAGCGAGGTGTCTTGAACCCAGAAAGATAAGCAGGGGATGTACTCACTCATTAGTGGACTCTAAACAAACAAACAAACAAACAAAAAAGCAGAAAGCAAAGCATGCCCAAGCTGCAAACCACAACCCCTGAATAGCTTTGAATCTGAAACACCTGGGAGTGGCACCTTGGATCCCACTCCCTCTAGAGGAACACCTGACTCAGTGTTGATGTTGGGGTGCAGAAACTGGATCTTCCAGGAGTGGATGCTGAACTGAGAAATATTGGAAGCTTGGGACCTCCTGCCCATGCTGGTGAGGAAATGGGGGGATGTGGAGAAGAGAGAGTGACTAGAGTGGGTGGGAAGGAAAGGGACTTTGAATAAGGATATACAAGGATAGAAAATGTGACTATTCATAATAAAAAATTAAAAATAAAACAAAATACAAAACTAAAAATTTAAAGCTAGGATCAATACATGAGAAAGAATATGTGTCATTTATCTTCCTGAGTACTAATTAACTTGCTCAAAATAAATTTCTTTTAAGTTTCACCAATTTCCTTGCAAATTTTATAATTTAATTTTTTTACAACTGGATAGAATTTAGTTGTGTATATAAACCTCACTTTCATTTTCTTGGTTGATTGAATTTCCTAGCTACCATGAATAGAATAACAGTGAACATGGCTAAGAACTACAGACTATGCAAAGAATTGAGTAACACTACTAGATATATTTGTATCTTTTGATGAACCTTCACACTGGTGTTTTAGTGGCTATAACAGTTTACACTCCTACAAACAGTAAATAATGATTCCTCCTGCCCACATCCTAAGCAGCATTTGACATTCTTAGCATTCTTCATCAGAGCCATCTCTGTGGGAGATAGAATCTGAAAGCTGTTTTAATTTTAATCTCCCTGATAGCTAATGATGTCAGACAATGTTTATGCATTTATTAGTCTATTGTACTTCTTTGGGGAACTTGCTTATATTAGTGCCCCATTATCTTTTATTGGATTATTTTGTTTATGTCTAGTTTTCTATGTTCTCTCTATCAGAAATGTAGCTGGAAAGAATTTTCTTCTCTTCTGTAGGTTACCTCCACACTTGAAAGACAGCTTCTTTTACTCCATAAAAGCCTTCTAGTTTTGTGTCAAGACTCTTAAGCATACTTCATAGCACTTTCAGAGAAATGATCAATGTTCACAGTCACTGTTCGGGTCACATTTTAAAGGGGATACTTAGCCTTTTATGTTTGGAGTCTTGGTTCTCAACCAATGACACTGTTTTTGGAGTGCTGTAGAACTTGCAGGAGGTGGAGGCCTGTTGAAGACACTGGTTCACTGGAAGCTGGCTCTACATTTTACAGCCTGACTCCTCCTGTCTTCTGCTTCCTGACCATGAAAGAAATGGCAATCTATCTCTTATTCCCTATACCTGATGGACTCTACCCCCTCAAAGTATAAGCTGAAAGAAAATCTTCATTTTCTGGTTGTTTCTTGTAAGATATTTTATCAAAGCATAGAGAAAAGTAGCTAAGATGTCACATAACCATGAATGAAGAAGTGTATGAAGACAATGAAGAAATGCATAATATAAGTACACCTACAGCAGCAGTAATAGCTCTGGGGGAAATACTTGCTAAATATTTGACCTAAAGTAATGTCACAAAATAAAATAAAAACACAACCTTATTTTCAATATTTCAATACTGGCCTTCCTTAATAATACTCAAAGGAAGATACCAAAAATAATATTCTTGATGAAAAGTGCTTGAGACATATTTAACAAGTGTGTTTCTTTATAGTGATCTGTAATCAATCACAATGATTTAGTCAGTAGTAGCTGGTCTAATTTTAAATAACCTAAAAACTTAATACTAATTGACCTGGAAAATCATGTTATACATATTGGCTAAAAGAAGTGAGAATGTCTTTCATTCTCATTAATCTCTCTATGTAAGTTCTCAGGAATTAGAATACTCAAGGTTGAATTGACACTTAACATTGCAAAATAAGAAGCAATCAAAGAGAATGTGCTAAGCTTTTTAATTCCCACTGTTTTAAAATTGAAATTGATTTCTAAATGTTGCATCTTCCTCAGAAAATTTGAAACAATCTTAAAATAATTAATTGAATCTCATCAATAACAGCAGACAGTATGAACTATATTTAACCTCAAATTAATTAGCAAAGGAATAATACAAGGCAAAAAAAAAACATTGCTGGGATGGAGTTTTGAGTATGTTACCCACGGTAGGAATAATTTCTCCAATGGAAGCCTGCTTTGGGCCTTTCACAGGCATTCTGAAACACTGTGAGAAAACTGACATAGTTTAGGATCTTCAATGAGATGGGAATAAAAGCTTTTAGTTTATTATAATAGTTAACTGTTCCAAAGATAATCAAGAAACACTGAAAGTATTGTAAGAATCTTGGCCTGATATGAAAAGCAGGTTAATGCACAAATAGCAAAGGCTACTATAAATGGACTATATATATGAACACTGAATAACTGACAAATTGATAACCTTGAAACTAAAAAAGAAACAATTCTCATGTAACATTCTTTATTCTCTCTTATTTTCTGACACACACACACACAGACTCTCTCTTAACCAAGTTATACTTTATAAAATCATAATATTTCTAAGAATTAAAAATCACACCCACTAGTACTTAATTCTCTAAGAATCTTTACAAATTTTCAGATACAATTAGTAAAATATATAAATTAGGCTTACAGGTACTCTGGTGGCTGATTATTGTCAACCAGACATAATACAAAAAGGTCTGTAGCATGTCTATGAGGGATTTTTTCTAAACTGGGTTAATTGAAGTGGAAAGATGTTATCCTTTCCTTACTTTAAATATAGGTGATAGTGACAGCATTACATAAAGTGGTGTCCTGAACTAAATGAAATGAAAAGCAGGGAGAGCAGTCAGATATCACTCTATGGCCCTTATTGCTGGATGGAATGTAACAAGCTGCTCCGTGCCCCAGCCACTGTGCCTTACTTTCATGACCTTTGAACTGTGGTCAAAACAGACTTTTCCATTCTTAAGGTGATTTTTCAAATGTTTTTTTCATAATACCAAGACATGCAACAAATATTGAAACTACGAAGTTTCTAAATCTGATTATATATAAAAGGCAAATGCTATACTGGTCTCTTCAAGGTTGTACCTTAGATTAAAAGCTATTGTTATATTGGGGGAAATAACCCTCTAATTGATATTGAACAATTGAACATGGCCATAGTTAGCCATTACCTAATTCTACAAAAGACCATCTTCAAGCTTACCTTTTTAGTGACTAATTTCCAGGCCAGAAGAAAACATTCTTCTATGTAAAAATATGTTTACAGAACCCATGAACTGTAGCACATCACATTAAAACTTTTATTTTTGCTCAAATTAATTAAAATACGTTTTGCTTTCTGGGAAGTGATTTTTAGCTTTATATCTCAAGACAGATATAAAGTATTCAAAATCTTCATATTCAGAACTGGAGAGATGGTTCAGCAATTAAAGTCACTGATAGCTATTTCAGGGAAGCTAGGTTTAATTCCCAGCACCCACATGACATCTCATACCCATCAAAATCTCCAATCCAAGGGTATCTGATGTCCATTTCTGGCCTCTGTGCACACCTGGCACTCACATGGTGCACAGACTTAAATACAGTCAAAACTCAAATACACAATGTAATAAAATAAAATAATAAAAATCTATATAATTTTAACTCAGCCTTCCTAAAACTCCTTCTAAAACAACTAGCTATTTTTAAGGAAAAGTATTCATTAGGATAACTTTTAAATTGAAATATTACATAGCCTCATATTCAAAAATACACTATTAATGTAACATGCTATAAACTTATATTTGATCTTCATAGTAAAACTTTATGTTTCCTTTGTTCTTAAAGCATTGCTTAGGCTTTAAGTCAAAATCAATATAAGACCTAAATAAAGCCTTACTATTTAACACAGAAAATACATTACAAATAATTTCCTATATAAAAGATAAGGAGGTAAGTTTCAATAGCCTAGAACTTAAGCAATACTTTCTTTTTTCTGGCATTTTGCACATATGAAAAGTGAGAAAACTAACATTAACTTTTTCTTACCATAGGCTTTTTTCCTAGATAGATGTAGATTGCGGAGACTTAAAAGCAATCATCACTCTGCTTGTGAGCACACACATGACAATTGTTCAGCCTCTCTGACAACATATGAGAATCCAATATGATGAAGCATATCCTAAAACCCAAGAGTAATTTGATATTCTTGTATATAGCAATATACACAACATGCCTTAAAAATAGGACCTGAGCAAATATGAGTGCCTTGAACATGCAGGGATTTATCAAATACCTCTTCCAGAAACAGACCAAATCCCTAGTTCCTAATGAAGTCCAACTCCCTCCCTGTCTTGGATATAAACTGGAAAGCAAGGTTATTTAAGTAGAAGTTTTAAGACTTTATTTTTGGCCACTTTTTTCTTAATAAACTTCATAATTTACAAATGAACAATATCTGTAAGTGTAGGTATTTTATGCACTTATATAGCTGTAGGAGTTCTGGTAGAATTTTAGGCGTCACTTATGTATACTATCATATCATCTAAAAATAACCAAAGTTTGACTTCTTCATTTCCAATTTGTACCCTCTTAATTTCCTTTTAATGTCTTATACCAATATCTGAAACTTCCAGTACTATATTGAATAGCTATGAAGACAGTGGACAGTCTTGTCTTGTTCCTGATTTAAGAGGGATGGCTTTGAGTTTCTGTTCATTTAGTTTGATGTTGGCTGTAGCCTTGCTGTATATTGCCTTTATTATGTTTTTCTCTTTTTTTATTATTATGAAGAAAGAAGTCACATTTTCCATCCCTGTATATCCTTATTCAAGGTCCCTTCCCCCTCCCACCACATCAGGTCATTCTCTCTTTTCCACATCTCCCCATCCCCCCCATGTGCAGGTGGTCCCAAGGTCCCAACGTCCCAATATTGCTTAGTTCAGCCTCCACTCCTGGCAAATCCAGTTTTCTCCCCAACATCAAGACGGAGTCAGGTGTTCCTCTAGGAGGAGTGGGATCCAAGGAGTCAGTCCAAGGTGTTTTCGATCCCAAGCTGTTCAGTGGTTGTGGTTTGCAGCTTGGGCGTGCTTTGCTTTTATTCCTTTTCTTTCTTTCTTTCTTTCTTTCTTTCTTTCTTTCTTTCTTTCTTTCTTTCTTTCTTTTTTTTGTTTAGAGTCCACTAATGAGTGAGTACATCCCCTGCTTATCTTTCTGGGTTCGTGATACCTCGCTAAGGAGGATATTCTCCAAATCCATCCATTTGCCTGCAAATGTTAGGATATCATTTTTCTTATTGCTGAGTAGTACTCCATTGTGAAGCTGTACCACATTTTTGTTAATCCATTCTTCAGTTGAGAGGCATCTAGGTTGTTTCCATGTTCTTGCTATTACAAATAATGCTGTTATGAACATAACTGAGCTAATGCCATTGGAGTGCAACTGTGCATCTTTAAGGTATACATCCAAAAGTGGTATTGCTGAATCCTTGGGGAGATTGATTCTCAGTTTTCTGAGAAACCACCATGCTGCATTCCACAGTGGCTGAACAAGCTTACACTCCCACCAACAATGGAGGAGTGTTCTCCTTGCCCTGTACCCTCTCCAGCATAGGCTGTCATATTATGTTTATGTATGTTCCTTTTATCACTGATTTCTTTGAGACCTTTATCATGAAGGGGCATTGGGTTTTATAAAAGATTTTTTCAAAATCTAATGAAATAATCTTGTAGGTTTTAGGTTTTGTTGTTGTTATTTTTCTTTCAGGTTGTTTATATGGTAGATGACATTGACAGATTTTCCTGTTGAGCTATTCCTGAATCTCTGGGATGAAACTTACTTGATCATGTTTTTTTTTTTTTTTAATGGATTCTGGAAATAAGTTTGGTAGTATCTTATTGAGTATTATTTCTCTAATGTTCATAAAGGAGATTGGTCTGCAATTCTCTTTGCTGTATCTTTGTGTGGTTTGAGTATAAGGGTGACTGAAGTCTCATAAAATAAGTTTGGCAATGTTCCTTAAGTTTCTATTGTGTGAAATAATTCAAGTACTATGGGTATTAGTTCTTCTTTGAAGTTTTGATAAAATTATACGCTGAAACTGTCTGGCCCTGAGCCTTGGTTGGGAGACTTGTAATAATTACTTAAATATTCTTAGGGGTTATAGGTCAATTTAAATAGTTTATCTGATCTTGATCTAATTTTGGTAAGGGTTCCCTATTCAGAAAATTTTCCATTTCTTTTAGGTTTTACATTTTAGAGAAGCACACGTTTTTAAAATATGACCTAATAATTTTCTGGATTTCCTCAGTGTCGCTTGTTATGTCTCCTTTATTATTTTTGATTTTGTTAATTTGCATATTGTCTCTCTGCCTTTTGGTTACTTTGGATAAGTGTCAATTTTATTGGTTTTCTCAAAGAACAAATGCCTTGTTTTATTGATTCTTTGCATTGTTCTCTTTGTTTCAATTTTATTAATTTTATCCTTGAGGTTGATTATTTCCTGTAGTTTACAACTTCTGGGTCAGTTTGCTTCTTTTTATTCTAGAATTTTCAGCTGTGATGTTAAGCCCCTTATGTGAGAATTCTCCAAATTCTTTATATAGGCACTTAATGCTTTGAACTTTCCTCTTAGCACTGTTTTTATTGTGTCTTATAAGTGTGGGTGTGTTGTGGATTCATTTTTATTGACTTCAAGGAAGTCTTTAATTTCTTTTTTTCTTTCTTGAACACAAGGTGTTCCAATTGAGAGTTGTTAAGTTTCTATTAGTTTGTAGCCTTTCTGTGGTTTCTGCTGTTGTTGAACTCTATCTTTAGGCCATGGTGGTCTGCTTAGGACACAAAAGGTTGTTCCAATATTTTTGAATCTATTAAGATTTGTTTTATGACTGAGTATGTGGTCAATTTTAAGAAGTTACAGTGGGCTTCTGAGATAAAGGTAGATTCTTACTTGTTTGAGTAAAATATTCTATATATATATATACCTATTAGATCCATTTGAGTCGTAACATCTGTTAGATTCCTTATTTGTCTGTTAAGTTTTTGTCTGGTAGACCTATCAGTTGATGAGAATGTGGTATTGAAGTCTCCCACTATTAGGGTATGGAGTTTGATGTGTGATTCAAGTTTTAGTGATGTTTCTTTTATATATGTGAGTGCCCTTGTATTTGGGGCATAAATATTCAGGATTGGGACTTAATCTTATGTAATTGTGTAAATAGTGCTAACTTGCCTTCTCCACACTGATTGCATTTTCCCCATTATAACTATCTATTCTACACCATAATCTCATAATAACATATATATGGTTCTACTGAAGCTCCTCAATAATCTGAAAGTATAATGGATATTTTACTTTACAGTAGCCTAAGAAATTAACAATGTAAAACATATCTGAGGTTCAACACAATTAAATCTTTTTAATCATAAATAAGATAATGAAATAGTGAATTCAAACTAATTAAATGCTTGTCCAAAATGATAGTACTAGGACTGAGAGGTAGCTTAACAAGACATCTGAGCCCATATTCCCCTTCAAAAAAGCAGAGGCCAAGAACCAGCTGCTGCTCAAGCTCACAGAGGTAGAGCTGTGTTTGAGATTTTGCTGGTCTACTTTGATGTGATGCCATTTCCACAGACAGATGTGAAGCAACTAAACTGAGCAAATAACTGATCTGTTTTTAACTCTTATGGGAGCCCATCAAAATTTTGTGATAAAGATAGTAATATGCATAAGCCTGTGATATAATGTATCCTATGAAAATAGTAGCTGAACAGTAACAGTAAAATAACTTATGTTGGAAGTAAAATTAATTGCAATTTGAGTTACGTATGATTTTGTAATTCACTTTGTGAAGCTGTTATAACTAAAGAGATCTGTGGTCATATTTCCTAGCAGCAAGCTATGAGGTTATAAGGTCAGGAACCTGTATAGGCCTTTTCAAAAAATTAAATACCCAATGTGTGAGGATGTGTGAACAAAAGTAATAGCACTGGGGTAACAAATCTAATGATGATCTCTTAATCTGTAGCTCCTCATTAATCTCTGCTGTATATCTAGGTCAGAAATATCTGTATTGTTTATCTCAGTGGAAAAACTTCAAGTGAAATGTCTGCATTTTGTAGAAATGCTTATAGCAGATGGAATCTCTCTCTGTCTTTCTTCTTGTCTCTCTTTCTCTTCCATTATGTTTTGCTACCAAGACTCATGTGCTGAAAAGCATGCCCCTAAGTTAAGAAATGGGAAGAAAAAAATCTGCTAAACAGTGTTTTCTCATGTTAGTTTTACTACTATAATTTAAAAAGTATTGAAAGTAATAATTTCAATCAATAAAATTAAATAATAAAGGAAACCTCTCTGGCATCATTATACTTCTGACACCCCTATATTTGAAAATAAAACCCACACCTGAAACAATGTATGTTGACTGTGGAGGGTGATTGACTTGGCTTTACCTAAGTAGAGGGAGAGGTACTAGTGTAGTTCATGCCAGCAAATGAGTTGAATTTGTCTGGCAAATACACAAAAAGGTGAATTGTATTCTCATTTAAAATTTTTCATTCTCCAGAACAAGAGCATCATCAGAAAGCAAGAAACAGTTATTGTGTTTGTTCAAGTTACAAACAAGAGTGACAATGAGCAGAAAATATTACAACAATATTTGCTGTTGATACATTTATGTTGATGAACCTATAAAAAACCCCTCCTATAGCCTGTCAATAGTGCATAAACCTAGATCAAGCTTTGATCAATAGAAGCAAGTGGTTAACTCACAGAAATCCATTTTGCCTTTTCAATTTTAACTTCTGTTGTTAAGGTGATTTACTGATTGAATTTTAGATCCCTTGCACAAAGACTGGAGATTATTAGCATTCTTTGAATATAAATGAAGACTTTGTTATGGCATTCAATTTCTCTCTGAATTTTAATTTTGAAGATGTTCTTTTTGTTTTGTTCTTATTATAAGCAGAATTTTAATCACCTTCCAGGGCCCATAGAAATATAGCAGGGTTGAAAGGGAAACTAACATAGTCAGGATTACAAAGTAGAAAGTTCTATGAACATATTAAGAGAGTGATAAAACAGAGCTAGACTTCCAATATATTATAATCTCATTTTTGTTTTCATCTACACAAAGAATGATTACAAGGAAAGGTTGCTCACTAAATATATAATATTTCCTGAACTGGTGATGATTTTTGTCAACTATCCATGCAACCACCTAAGCATATCAAATCACTTTTAGTGCATGCTCATGTTGCTGCTAGCTAGGATTCTTTCTCACAGACATATGTACAAACACCAGACCTACTATCTCTTTCCCAGGTTAGAAAGGGTTATAAACCACAAGAAGAATTCACAGAGAGATAAGAGCAGAGAGTCATGTGGAATAAATCTTCAAAGAAGAATCTATTTTTACCTCTCAGAAAGAATACATTAAACTGTACCTCACTCTGTTCATAACAGATTTTCATAACAGTTGTTCTATATGGGCTAGTAGATGTAAAATGCAGGATGCCTTTGTTGTACTGTAGCAAAAGAGTAGATATAATTTTCTGAGACATACAAGCTGAAGTTCTCATCTCATAGAACAGATAGTTTTATTTTTGTGGCTATAAACCTCTGGGCATCCTCTTCCTTACTGTCGAAGACACCTGTGACAAATGAAGATCCTGTCTTTATGATAGCACATACCACAGACTCACAGTATCCAAACCAAGGCTGTTTATTTTATATCCTCACAAAATCAGAGGCTGCCAACAGACACAAAAACAGCAGTGCACACCATAGAACACAAAAAATAGTTCCAGTAGCCCTTTGTGCAGGTGTCTTTCACCTTTTCCTCATTGACTAAGCAATTAGAATCACACACACACACACACACACACACACACACACACACACACACATCATTTGTCTACTTCTTAACAAAGACCTTGTATAGGCTCATCCTGTTTAGATGTTTATCAAAGCACATGGTCTGTCACATTTGCAAGTCTCCAGGCAAGTTTAGCTGTTGATTTCCTAGGCTAAACTTTTTAGTTTGGTTGGGAGGCAGCTGGACAAGCATAGTTTGGGTGTTAGTAACTAGACTAGAAGATAACAGCAATGTTTCGTGATCATCTGTAACTGAAAAGAAGGGACTTGTACCTTTTGAAACTTCATAAGTGATTTAGAACCATACAATCAACCTACTTATTTTTTTATGAAAATTATTGCTTAAAAATCTGGAAATAATTTTTTCTGAGCCATTCAGGCAGTTGTTAAGTTCTTTTGGACACTGTTAAATGCTGTTAAAACTCATAATAAAGCCTTTCTTTTTTAGTTTTCTCCAAACACTCCTTGAATGAATGATGCTGTACATAGTGAGACATTTAACAGATCCTTCTATTAGGTGAGCTTGGCTGCCTTAAATGGAGAACTACCTAGACAAACAATCTAAGCCTAATTTGATGTCTGCCACAGGAAGATTTATTCTATTCCAAGTCAGGACCAGTAAGAGAAACTTTTACTACAAAAGACATAAACAAAAAGGCAAGGTTTATAACCCTAACCCTAACCCTAACCTACCTGCAGCTTTGCTGTAGAAAGCATGGCCTCTGGCAGTTTCAACTTCACAATAGCCATCTTCAGTTAGATCTGAAGTAAAAAGAGCTTGTGATTTTTGATGAGAAAGTTATACCTGTGATTTAAGATTTGTCTTACTATAACTGAAAGTCATGAGCTGGTTAGTATAACATATAATCACCTCATTTATATTTTGCATATTCCCTCTTGCATATGTGTCTGAGATTTTATTCTACTTTTCAGGTTAGCCAGATATCTCTGGCCTTCCTGGGCATATTGCATCATTATTTTCCAAAGAAGCCTAGATTCCAAGTCTCGTTTTACCTACTTACAATTCTTATCATAATAGATCTTTACATTCTGAGCTTGTGACAAGAGCATCAGTGGTCCGCCAGAAGCAATGAAAGCAGTATCAATAGGTAGAAGAAGGTAGCTTAAAGGATAACAACATCATCAGGCCACAAACTGTGGAGAAAAGTGGTTGGCAGGATGGAAGATGGTAGAGTATGGAAGGTGGAAAACTGGAGAACAGAGAAAGCAGAAGCCAGTAAGAACTAAGGAGTAGACACTATATGCCATGAGGAGTTGTCAAGGGTTTTTAAATTAAATGCATAGATTGTTTGGTATTAGCCATCAAAAAGCCAAGAGTCCATGACAAAACGACTCCATTGCCTCAACACAGGCAATCACCTACTGTAGCTACATCTATATCTATGAGTAGCTGGTCATCCGAGCATGTGTCCACAAATCACTGAGGCCAGAGGAGGAAGCCTTAGATCTAAACATATAGAGATGCAAAGTTCTGGTCTCTAGAGCTAAGGGATTTTAGTTGTCCAGACTCAGAGCAAGAAGACTTTGAGAATGTGTGTAGCCCATGAGTCCAACCTACCTGTTGACACTCAAGGGCCTACGAATGTGACAATTTTCAGCACTGGGAAAGTCACATTTTGTTGGTTCTTCCTTTACATCTAAATAGAGAAAGAGGACCCTAACTCGGGGATTCATAAATTTGCTAAAGGTTAGCTTATACGTCTGCTGTTCATCAAAAGGACCTAGCGCTTGTTCTATTTTTATCAATTCAAAGTGAATTGTAAGGGATATACTAATAATAGCTACACATTAAAAGAAAAATGTTGGAACAAGAAACAATTTACAGATACCAGTGTTGGGGTGAATGCCTTTAATCCCATCTTATGAGAGGCAGAGGCAAGGGGATATCTGTGAGTTCAGGTTAGCCTGGTCTACAAAGTGAATTCCAGGACAGCTAGAACAGTTACACAGAGAGCAAACAAAAAAGACACAACAACAAACTGATGTGGAAGTAATGACTGGCTAATGACCAATTTGAATAAGGATTAAAAATAGGCATTCAAGTGACAGAAAAATAACATAATGCAAACATCTGATTCTTTAAGTCAAATAAGTAAAGTAGACTCTAACCCTGTGAAACTCGTGTAATTTATGGAAAAATATACTTTTTTAAAAAGCAAGTCATATGGGTAAAATTTGAAATGGAGCCACACATATGTCATAAGATTAAACATACTGTGATATTTTATTTGTGTGTGAACAATGTAGGCAGTGTTTTTTTAATATTAAAAGTTTAATTTTGAATTTAAAAATTTAAGCTTTAACATAAAAACTGAAACAATTAAGTAAAAAAATTTGGAGATCATTTCTAAGGTTTCACTCCTAGCAGTTTTATTTTTCTCCTGTCAAGTGATATTTTAATTTTGAGGTAACTGGAAGTGAGACAGATAATTTATAAGAATTTTATACCTGATATTCTCTCACAACCTCTTGACCCTACAACATTGCCTTGTTCTCAGAGACCGATAAATCTAGGCCTCTGAGATGATATATTAAGATTAGCAAGATTTCTCAGACAGTTAATGTCTATTCATAATAGATGAGTCCTAGTAGGGTCAATCAGTCCTGAAATATTCACAGATAATTTCTAATAAAATTCCTGTGTTTTTCACTTCTGTGAAATGTGCATTACAGGAGTATCTATTGGCAGTGTCCAGCTCCAGTAGAATTTAGGTCCCAAAAAGGTGTGGAGTCAGTGAAGGAAGAAGATTAATAGAATCTGAGGGTCAGTCAAGATGGCTATTTAGGAAAATAGGCTATGCCTTATTGCATTATAATTATAATTGCATTATAGTTAAAACACAAGCAAAGTAGACTTGATGAATCCAGGGTGAAAGTGATCATCAATGTCATTACAACATTTTTCTTGAAGTAAAAAACAGTACATTTAGGAAGTATCTAAATGCCTATTGCCCTCTAAATTTTAGTAATGTCACTGGGCACCCTCTTATACTTACTCCTGCATCATCTCAATCCTAGTGGTCAAGAGGTGTCAGACAGAGTCATGAGAAACAAACACATAAGAGCAATTTTTATTTTTCAAGGGACATGACATAGTGTTTGCATCATGGGGCACAAATATTGAGCTGTTTTCTAACTGCATTTCCTTGTGTCTGAGTCTTATAACATAGGCCTGTCCCTCTCATAAACTCCCAAAACATAAGGTCCAGATATCAAACTCTTTTCCCATGATACCATATTATTCTGACTTCTTCAAAGTATGTTCCTATATATTGCAGAGAGGAATCAAGCCAGGCTAACTTCCTAACAAAAACTTGTCCCCTTAGAGCAAACCAGATTTTGTCATTTATCTAGAAAACCAAAAATCATTGGCTCTATTCTATACTTATTTATTGAACTCTTGCCTTTAATGGCCTCAGGTTCTGGATCTGAGTCCATTGTTTCTCTCAGTTTTGTGTTTTCATCTCTGGGACCAGGTGTGCTCAGTTAGTAAAGCTTTAACTTGTCTATTCTTGGTGTAAGGGGTTGTGGGGTGCAATAGGGAGTCCTGTGTGTGACACAGGCAGAGTTATCATGCTCTATAGTTCCACAGTGGCAGAAATTTCTCCCTACAGAATTATTTTGTTTGAAAGACTGTCGTTGTATATATTCTCATCCCTCACTAAAGCTCACACAAAATTTCCCAAAGGAAAAGCCATAAGGAAACTTTCATAGCACATAGTGAAAGTCATTAAAAGTGAAGGTTAAAAAAGGTGGTGGAGAGTTATGATCTGCAATGTAGAACTGCTGGAATTTTGTCTACCAACACTGGCTATTGTGAGATTCATGCAAATGTACAAATTTTAAAATAATTAGGATATAGAAAAATCTGAAGTCCTAACATAGGTGCTACTGTAATTTTAAAGAATTTTTAAAAACTATGTGTCTATTTGTGTTTGCGATAAATGCAGGTCTCTATGGAAGACAGAGAAGGATCTTGGGTCCCCTGGAAAGAGCTGCCAGAAGTGGGTGCCTGGAAACAAGCTCATGTGCTCTGGAAGAGCCATGAACATTTGTAACTGTTAATCTACTACTCCATCCCCAAGTATACTAGTACTTTTGATCTCCTGAAATCAGAAATTTAATTCTACTTAAAAATTTGCTCCAATTTCTAAAACCCTTACCCAGTCCTGGAGCAATAGTAAGTTCTCAAAAAAATTAATTTGAATAAAACACATCACATTTCCTTTGGGAAAAAAAAAGCTACCTTTTTCTTCTCTAGCCTTTGCTCCATTCTCAGTATCTTGATCTACTTACTTAAAAATACACTCTGCTTCTTACCCTTTAAATATATCATTGCATCACATGTTAAAAACAAAAGATAGAGCTGCTGGTACAATAAAATATCAAAGAAAGTACATTAGAGAAAATTAGAAGAACTGGCATGTTTGTAAAAAATTGTTTTAAAAAGATAATTATCCAGATTGATAAAGGTTGATAAGGTCTTTTGCAAAGGAGAGTGTTGATCTCTGTATTTTCCAACCTTGGTCTTCTTAAAGTTGCAGAGGAAAACTGTCTGTCTCCAAACCTACCTTCTACACAAACAAGTGAGAAATCACTGAGCTCTGCCACAGCCTTTGCTTTTTATGCAGCTCATTTTATGGGAGCACCTGTTCATGTAGATAAATGACGCCAAACTTGGATGGCAGCCCAAAAGACGATAAGTTTAGCATGAAAGCCAAGCAGAAGTTGGACCCACACTCAGTTGACAAGTCCATCCAGCCTCTGTAATCAGGCCCTGAGAGTCTACATTTGGAGCAGCTGGTTAGATCTCCCGCATATCTGCCCACTCTGCTTACTGGAGAAAAATGTGCATTTATAAATACAGCCCTGAGTTAGCATTCATCCACAGCCATAAATTACAATGGGTTCTCTAGTCTATATTCCTTGCTTGGCAACTAAAGTAACTGTTTGAATGAACAGGGTCCTATGTAAATAAATTGAAGAGTGGCAATATCACAAGTGTACACATCCAAAAGGCTTTTTCTGGCTTCTATAGTTGCCAATTTTATAATGAGAGGAATAATTCTGAGTCAAAAACAGCCAACTCAGAGAAAGCTGGTTAAAACCAGATCAGGTGTTTCCTGTTATGATGTAAAAGTATATCTTTTAGAGCACATTCCCATCAGTCCAAAGTAAAAAGAATATACCTTAGCTTCAATCTGGGAGAGTAAGTAATATTTACAGAAACAATCTTCTTTTAAAGTTAGCTTAATTCCCAGATATAAAATATTGTTCAAAAATGATCATGTGCAGATTAACTCAAAGTGACAATTAGTGTTTTAAAAAAGAGAAACTTAAAATACATGTATCTAATTCTAGTATCTGTGTTCTGAAATACTATTAACTTCATCAATTCCCCAAATTCGCAAATCAGGTAACCTGTTGGTTCTTGACTAGCAATATAACCAAAGAGCAGACAAGTTAGGCTTATACTCACAAAGACCATCTTATTCATTCAGGAAATCAAAAATTCAAAATGGGTCTAAATATACTAATTCAAAAGGCTACTAGGATAATTTCCATCTGGCAACCCTAGAGGTGACTATGTTTTCTTATCACTTTTCCCAATACCCCAAACCAAAAATGATGTGTCAAATGTTTCTCACTCTGCATCTTTCTTAAGTTTTCAGGGATGTTTATAAGTCCCTCAGTCCCTTATGCATAATAAAATATGCCCTCTTTACATCAAGTCAACTGGCCAGCATCCTTAACTCTAGTCCCTACCTTAATTTACCTTTAGTTTAACAATTCTGGGGATTAGCAATTGATAATTTTGAGCATCAATTTGATGGTTGAGGAAAACAGGGGTGTTTACATTTATGAGAACATAAGAGAATTGAGGCTACAAGATGCCAAGATTTTAGCCCAACTGTCCATAGCTATTAAGTAGAAATAATGAGAATGTATCTGTCTGTGCTGATCATCTTCTGTGGGGTCCAGTTTCTTGGCAGGGATGTGATAGGTTACTCAAGCAGAAATATTTAAGGTGATTTTATTTAGATGTGTATGTAAGACATGAAGCATCTGTAAAAGAAATTCTAAACATTACTTGAAAATCATAACAAATTTGAGTCCTTAAAATAGTAGAGATGGAGAATCAACCAAGACCTAGTGCCAATGGAGTTAAACAATGGACCTTTCTAAACAGGAGGGCAAAACAAAGATCTAAAATTGCAGAAAAGCCAGCTTGAGGCAACCCTACAGAGAAGAGGCTAAGAAATCATGATCCTATCTTCACTGACATCCTCCCCAAACTCTGCTGAATTCCTACATTCAACAGAAACCAAACTGCTGACTTAATGAGTCCACAGCACTGGACAGCAGCCAGAAGGAATCTGAAAGACATTCCAGGACACCTGGAATCCACCACATTAATTTACTAGCTTATCAACTGAACGCTTTTTATTAATGGTCATTTACTTATAGTTTTTACTATTAAGTTTGGTTTAGGAAATTAATTTTATAAGCAGTTAGTACTGATGGGTTCAGAAGTGGATATTCATCCTCACTCCACCCCTGCAGTAACATGCACCTACCTGATGATTTCTACTGATTGACTTTATGCTTCAGGGTCTTATACTCATTGGCAATAAATTATGATCAACCTTCAAACCTGCATTTTTAGTAAGTAGAACATAACAGGTAGGTAGAGTGAGAATTAACAAATTATTAATCTTTTGAGGTGATATATTGTAATAAAATTTGTCTGGAGTATCAGAGGACAGAGCCATCTCTTCAGCCTTATTGTTTGATTTTCCTTGTTTTTCATATTAAATATACAATATATCATGACAATCTCTCAAAGGTAAAATATAATATAGATAACTTAGTATTGGGGAGATGTGGAGAAGAAAGCATGATTGGAGGAGGTGGGAGGGAGAAGGGACCTTGAGCAAGGACATACACAGATAGAAAATGTGACTTTATTCATAATGATAAAAAGAGGCAAAAAATTTAACTACTATTAATATGAAAAATGTAAAAAGGTATTTTATTAATATAATAGAGTGCTTTTTTAATCATTCATGAATATGTTTTGAGAATACATCTGAAAGACATTCGTTTAACTTCTGAGTCTTTTTTATGAGTCCAGAAAGAATATTTATAATTAATTTAAGCTTCTACATTGGTTATCTGGGACCTGGTGGCATGAAAAAAATTCCCCCTTACAAATGGTCCCCAAACAATTAGTAACTACATCCACATAAAACCTGACAGAGTTTGAAATAGGATTCTAAACATGTAAAAGAACAGAGTCAAGCAGGGCTTCATGGTAGCAGCATTTTTTTTCAGGTGGGCTTTGTTTGCTGGCAGTGAGCAGAGGTACAGCTTCTGTAGGAGATGGCTTCCTGGCTCAGTGCTAGTAAGAAAAACTGCAGATCTCTTCTCCAAGACCCTGCTATCAAACACTTAAATGGAATTTATGAGCTGGTATGGAAGTGTGGACCCAGTTGTAGACCCAGAAACTTCCCAGAATTGGAGCCATAAACATGCCTTCCAGAACTGATGGTAAATAGACCTCAGTCTTGAGACTAGGCTCTCAGGGACCAAGGAACCACCAGCATTCCATGATCTAAGTTACACAACAATGTAAATTTTGTTCCTGCCAATAGAAAAGGTTACAGATACTCAATAAAGAACAAATTGAAAAGAAAAAAGTTACAGTGTGTTTAAAATTAACATACGCTTAGCAAAGAAAAGAAAAAGGTATAGAAAGTCATAAAAATACATATATAGTCTTAAAATTAAAAGTTTTAAAAAAAGGCGTGAAATAATGTAAAAAAAAAAAAAACACGCCAGTTAAAGATAAAAATACACAGAGAGTCTGGATGTTTGGATTCTGTATATTACTGTGTTTTCTTTGAATTTTTGACTGCTAAGAGACACTGGATTATTAAAACTGCTAAATTCAATGAACATTTAAATATATATGTATATACATGTATGCATATATTTAAAATATCGTGGCTTAAAATTTTAAGTCAAAAGATTATTACTTTCAGGGAGAGATTATGTGTTTATTTCCACAGAAAAAGAGAAGCTGTGGATTCATTTCAAGTTAAAGAAAATCAGGTTTGATCTAAGATTGCCCCTGAAAGTCCTGGCAATAACAACAACAACAACAACAAAATAAACCTAAAAGAACTACATAAAATATATGATGTATATTTTACCTGCTCAAAGACATAAAACATATGCTTTGGCTGACTTATTTAGCTTGCACATATTAAAGTAGATATGTATCTTACCTTTAAAAGTTTAGAACATTTTCAGAACAAGGAAACCATGCACACGTGAAAATAGATGCTCCTAGTGATCCCACATCCAAAATAACTTTCAGGCTGTTGGCTGAGATGGCCTAGCATCACAGACTACTCCAGCTGGGACTTCATAATTACCCTTACTTTCTCAAGGTCCCCCAAAGCTAACAGTGCCCACAAAAAGCAGGAAGTAACCTAAAGAGCTGTGTCAATATTCCCAAAAGATTGGTAATGGAAGTCTGTCATTATTTAAGGAGAGTTGGTTAGGGTTAGGGTTAGGTCATAGGAAAAAATGCTAAACAAAGGAGTTAAAAATCAAAGATCTATTTCTAAAATAAAAAAGAGGATATGATACAGAAATGATAGAATAAGAGATTAGATTACCATATCTACTTTAGTCCAAAAAGCAGCAATTAATCTCTGGATATTTACATTGGTATTTATTTTGTTTATTGATACAAATTTGAAGCTAATTTTGTTATACTATATGTAAGTTTCTACTCTTGTTAAGGGTATCATGTATATGCAGCTCATTTAAAAATGTAATATATAATTAAGAAATACAGAATAATAGTCATCTATAATAGTCAGACTAATAGTCATGTTAAGTATGTTTTCAAGGTCATAAATGGATATATTTAGATAGATAGTCTTCAAACACTCCAAAGACATATAAAATATGTTGTTTAATGTGTTTGATATCCTAAGGCTTTTCATGATAGTAAGACATATCTGTTCCTGGCAGCAACAATCTACCACAGAGATGACAGGTATTAAAGAAACTCCATATGGAACTGCTTTCTTGGTGACAAAAACGAGACATCTGGACAAAGAAACTGCCCTTGCTTCAATTGCTGACAATATACTGTCCAAAACTGAACCAGCAGGAGACACACATTAAAAAAAAAAAAAAGGCTGCCAAATTTTGGCAAGACAAAGTATTCAAAATTCCTGGCTTCTGAGAAAGTCTGTCAGATATGCCAAGCCTGTTGGCCAAAGTTGGACACCTCACATTACAGAAAAACTTTGAACGACTATACAGCAGCATGATACCCGTGTCTTTATGTAACATTACACTATTCTGTGGTCTTTGATGAAGTTAGAGTCTAATTAATTAGACTCAAAGTTTTCCTTAGTTATGATAAAAAGGTAAATTAGATATAAACTTTAGACTCACAAAGTAGACAAGAAAGTATTTTCTCTAATATTGCTAAATACAAATGGACTGGTTATCATAACTGTAATTCTTATTTTGTGATTGTCTCAAATGAATATAATTTTACTATGTTAAAGCTAATATCTCCCTTTTAGAAAAAAGAAGGAAATTTAAAATATTTCTTTATAATGAGTAAATATTTGTCACTATAATTGGTTTAACAAATAATCTTACTGGCCAATAGCTGAAAAGGATAAAGTTATGCGGATATGCTCAACTAAGAATAATGGGATGAAGAAAGGTTGAGTCAGAGGAGTCACCAGCAAGACATTCCAGAGGACAGAAAAAGCCACAAGCTACATGTGAATATATAGATTAATTGAAATGAGTTTATTTAGGTTGTAAGAGCTATTTAATAATAAGCCTGAGCTGTCAGGTGATTGTTTTTAATTTATATTCAGTCTATTATGGTTATTAGGGAGTAAGTGATACTGGTAGGACACAGAAAAACTCCACCTATAAGTTTTAGTTACCTTTTGGTATTATAATTGAAAATGAGATTTAAGTATGGCCTTTCATTCTTTTTTATTATTTTTATTTTTTATTATGAATAAAGTCATAATTTTGATCCACATATATCCTTGTTCAAGCTCCCTCCTACTCCTTCTAGTCATTCTCTCTTTCTTATTTTAAAGCCAAAACCAATATAAAATCTACAGGAGAAAGGAATACCATAGAGCATCCCCCCTGGTCTATAACCATGGAACCAGTCACTCTAAGCTCTTTTTAAAGGTGAAATCTAGACTAAAAACAGCCTATATGCTAAATTTGTGTCTTTATTGGTAAACCCATAATATCAAAGGTCAACCTAAAATTTACACCTTATGAAGACAAATCATTTAGCTATGGATTTAGGCTTGTTATTTTTCCCAAATGTTTGTGTTTAAGAAGGAAAAACAGCTTTCTAACTAAAGTGAAACTGAACTTTCCCTTACAAAGCTGATTTTTAAAGTTGAGGTGTCTTCTTGCTATTAACGAAGATGAATTGGAAATCAAGTATGCTAAGCCTTTGTAAACTTCCATATTCTATACAGATTAATTAAAGTAAAGAATCCTGAGACACCAGAGGATTTTATGGAGAAGGGGTTCCTATGCTTCTCCTTCCAAGATATAGTGTCTTGTAAGGAGATGTAGAGGGTGCCATATGCCATATCCTTTCAAATCAGAAAGGAAATGTTGCTTCTAAAGCAATAATTTAATTCTAATCTCTGCCTAGTATCATGCTGTAGCTCAAATTTGGATTTTTGCAATGTATACATAGAACTGTTCCATAGCAGAAAATTGCTTGAATATTTTCAGAGAATAAAAAAATTAATAAAATAATCCTGAAAGCTAGTCCATAAGAAGAGAAGATCCTAGTGACCAAATACTTGTCTATCTTCTAGTTCTCTGACTTTGTTTAAACACTATAAGGGGAAGCAAGAGTCTGAAAGGAGACCACAGAAGCCAGCTTGAGGGGAAAAGGGATCGTAGAGTTAGAGTAAGAGAGTTAATATTGGTGTTAGAGCAATGTGTGAACAGATAAGAACAGATCTCTGAAATTTTAGAAAATGCAGGTTAAAATTCAGAAAGCTGTTGGTGAACAAAGGAATTTAGATAACCAAGAGATGGGCCAAAAAAAAAAATTCATGATTTGGCAGGTAAATCTGACCCAAAAAAGGGTGCTAGAAATATTGATCAAAATCTATACCAGTTCTGTCAATGAGTATTTAGGCTAGCATCTGAGTCTTACTCCATGGGGATTATAATTTATATTTTCTTAATGTGCAACCTAACTGGTATGAAGGACAGGAAACTTATTTTATTTTCAAACATGTTTGTATTATTTTCATGTCTTGAACATCTTTGTAAGCTTGGCCCTAAGACAAGGTAAAGGAGCCATGTGCGAACAAGACCCTTGTAGAAATGGGAACTAAACGCTTTACATGCTTCAGATGTCGGCTGACCCATTATCTCAGCAAAACAGCAGGACTACAGCCTCCTACAATCTTAGTGTCCGAAGATAGCCTTATGAAATTCTCCTTACAGCAATCCCCTTTGCCTGTGACTGTTCTGTTTTTTCTTAATGCTCTCCTCTACTCTCCTGACCAACTTAAATCTCCCTATAAACTCCAAGCTCCCTATTTTCCTGAGCTGCCCTATCCTTTTTGGAGACAGCCCAGCAAATCATGGTCTCATTCTCTCATCAAGCCTCCATTACATTCGTTGTGTTCAGGCACTTTTGAGCAAGACCTAAGCATGGCTTTGAAGTCTAAGGACCCCTGTAGGGGTGTGACCAAAATATTTCCTACAATAATTACTTGAAGCAAGGGGGCGGCAGCCGATGATTGGGGGAGAGCCAAACTGATGTAAATTTGGTCAACTGTATAACTCTATTGTAGGTAGTACTTTCATGGAAATCTGAATCAACAAATACAGGCTGCTCTCCCCTTGGAGATCAGGAGCTGATGGAAGAGGAGGAGAAAAACTGTAAGAGTCAGAGGGGATGGAAGACACCAGGAGAACATGACCCAGGAAATCAATTAGCAGGGCTCACAAAGGCTCACAGAGACTGAAGCTGAGAACACGGGACCTGCATTAGTCTGAACTAAATTCGCTATATAACTTATGGTGGTTAGCTCTGGGTTTGGGGTATCTAGGTATTTTGGATTACCTTTACTGGCAACTCTTCCCTCTCTTGAGCAGCCTCTGTATGAGAGATTTCACCTTGTCTTGTTGTGCCTTGTTCTGTTCTGTCTGGCTGTTGTCTCTTGGAGGTAAGTTCTTCTGGGAAAAGGAAATAGTAACAGTGGATCTGGGTGAGAGGGGAGGTGGGGGAGCTGGAAAGGTGGGGGAGCTAGGAGGGTAGGGTTTCAGAAACTATGCACCAGATGCATGATAGAAGAATCTGTTTCCAACAAAAGTAAAAACAAACTAATCTTTTAAAAATATATCAATAATAACACTATTCTATAAGGTTCATGTACTAGACTTGTAACTTGATGCAATATAATGCTTGCAATGAAAGGTAAAAGTTGGTCGTTGGAACTGGGTGCACCTTGGGTTTGTCCTTGTAATGTCTGCAGAACATGCCAGTATTTTTTCTTGTCATCAAAAGTACACTGCATGTTTGCAACTGATGATGGCTTTTAAGTCCATTTCTTTTCTACATGACCTATTTTCAATAAAATAAACACATAAAAATTTTAGACTGTTAGAATATTTTCCCAAGTACCATTTCAAAATGGGTTTCTTCTAGAGAATTTTCAGAGCTACTCCAAAGGTAGTGGAAATTCAGAGTCTTCAACTCAACAGAATTAAGTTATTTTACAGTTGATGACCGTAACTATGTGGACTCTGATCCATCCTGTAACATAAGCAAGAGAAATCTATACTTACTTGTCTCTAATATGACTACTACTCTCAACCCAAAGATCTTATCCTCTATAATTCTGCTTGGTCAACACCAGCTTTTTTGTTTAGTTTTCTTTCTGTATCTCTGGTCTACAAATTTTTACATCCTAATTTGTGAAAAGGAGATATGTATGTATATGTATATATATATATATATATGTGTGTGTGTGTGTGTGTGTGCATATATATATATATATATGCATGTTGGCTTTTGTTTGATAAAAAATAATTGGCAAATCATAAATATTTGAATTGCTACAGATCTGTATCAAAAATATTTTTACTATTTAACTGGGTCACAGCTGAGAGTGATATAGACAAGCTTTTTTTTGACCATTAAATTAAACAGCACATGCACACTAAGATAGAAAGTTTGGTTTCTGGTTGAGATTGTAGCTCAATTGTAGAGTGTTTGCTCAGCAAAGCCATAGATTTATTTCTATTACTTAACAACCCTCAAAAACAACAACAAAAAAAACTCAGAATACTCAGTTTTACTACAGTTTTTTAGCTAAAGAGAGAAAGAATTCTTATGTATTTAATTCCTTCATTTGTAACACAAGAACAAATAACTAACAGCTTTAAACCATACTATATCCCAATTGGTCTCATTAGAAGAAATATAATCAAATAAACTTACCTAAAGTAATTAAAATTAAAAGAATAAATGGAAAAAAATCTTTGAAAATAGTATTATATATCACTCTTTTGAGTTAAAACATTCAATGCTGGAATTTTATTAAGATTTGGAAAATTTTAAAGGGAGGTTTGTTAAAACTTGGAAAGTAAAAACGCTTATGTGTCAGGATATCCCTGAAACTTATTAAATAAACAAGGTCCCTCCCTTCCCAAGGTTATGTGGTAGTAAAGATTGCTGAGAAGTAAAGACTGTTACCTGCTGCCTGAATGACTTGCAGAGAATTCTAGGCTCCTGACTTTCATAACTTAGTATCCTAGATGGAGTAGGCTTTTGGTAAGCAACTACCTTTGAGTCATCATCCCTTCTATAAGTAACCCTTCATTCATACTCTTGTGAGCAACCGCAATAAGCCTTTTGATGATGTTATTACTTTGTTATGTTGTCATATTTCTATCTGGATTTAATAAATTTTATCTATATCTTTCCAGGAACAGCCTCACATAACAAATAATAAGAGCTAAACAATGTAGAAGAATGTGTAGAGAATTCTAACACTTAAGGATGAGGATAATGATCCTCTTGTATGTGTCCAAATGTAGATTCCTTATTGTACGTGACATTTGTAAAAATAGGCACAGCATTTTTTCCTGTCATTCCTTCTCAGAAACTGTTCTAGTGGTGATACTGTGACTTTCCCCTTGCTTGGTTATCACCTCAATGACACAAATTACACTTGAGTTTTTGAATGGATTTCTTTTGGCTACAAGTATTGACTTTGTTATCTGCTCAGAAAACCAGAACTCTTAATATGAATTTCAAACTGACTCTCAGAAGTCATATTTGTCAAAGAATTTTAGCATAACAAAGTCATGCTATGTTGCTTCCCTGTTTTTGCTGTCTTAGGATTTATGGGTGTTATCCTGAAGTCACTTAAAAATGTGAATAGATTTTAAAGTAAACAAATTTCTTTAGGGTCAGAATTTGAATAAAATTAAAAAAATGAATTCTTCAAAAACATGAACACACACCCTAACAAATAGTTTTTGATAACACAAATGACATTAAAGTACATCCTATCACTTCTCAATTTAAAATTAGCAGTAGGTATTTTTTTATTTCTTCTTTATTTATTTTGTATTTCTCAATAAAACAGCAAAATGAATTTAAAATGCTGAAAAGTTAACAATAACTATACAGAAGATAAAAATCATAAGCATGACTTATCAAGGGTGATAACGCAAATAAGATTGCTACACATATATTTAATTTGTGTTCAGCTTTCTCTCTGAATTTCTTTTTCTATCCCTGTATATCCTTATTCAAGGTCCCTTCCACCTCCCACCACATCAGGTCATTTTTCTCCACAACTCCCCATCCCCTCCCTGGGCAGGGAGCAGACAGTCCTATGGTCCCACTGACCCAATAATGCTTGGATGAGTCTCCACTCCTGGCCAAATCCAGTTTTGTCCCCCCTCCCTCAAAAGTGAGTCAGGTGTTCCTATAGTTGGAGTGGGGTCCGAAGAGTCAGTCCAGGATGTTTCTGATCCCAAGCTGTTCAGTGGTTGTGGTTTGCCTCTTGGCCATCCTTGGCTTTTTTTTCTTGTTTGTTTGTTTAGAGACCACTAATGAGTAAGTACATCCCCTGCTTATCTCTCTGAGTTTGTGATACCTCACTCAGGAGGATAGTCTCCAAATCCATCCATTTGCCTGCGAATTTTACGTTATCATTTTTTCTTACTGCTGAGTAGTATTCCATTGTGTAGATGTACCACAGTTTGTTAATCCATTCTTTAGTTGAGGGACATCTAGGTTGATACTGCTATGAACATAGTTGAGCTAATACCTTTGGAGTATGAATGTGCCTCTTTAGGGTATACACCCAGAAGTGGTATTGCTGGGTCCATGGGGAGATTGATTCTCATTTTTCTGAGAAACCGCCATATTGCATTCCAAAGTGGCTGAACAAGCTTACACTCCCACCAATAATGGAGGAGTGTTCCCCTTGCTCCACATGCTCTCCAACATAGGCTGTCATCTGTGCCTTTTATCTTAGCCAATCTAACAGGTGTTAGGTGGTATCTCAAAGTTGTTTGGTTTGCATTTCTCTGATGGCTAAAGATGAAGAACACTTTTTCAGGTGCTTTTCAGCCATTTGTAGTTCCTCTGCTGAGAATTCTCTTTTCAGATCTGTACCCCAATTTTTGTTTGGGTTATTCAAGGTTTTGGGCTCTAGATTCTTGAGCTCTTTAAATATCTTAGAGATCATTCCTGTATCACTTGTAGGGTTGGTGAAAATCTTTTCCCATTCTGTAGGCTGTCGTTTTGTCCTAAAGACAGTGTCCTTGGCTTTGCAAAAGCTTCCTAGCTTAAAGAGATCCCACTTATTGATTGTTGGTCTTAGTGTCTGTGCCACTGGTGTTATATTTAGGAAGTGATCGCCTATGCCAATTTGTAGAAGTGTATTTCCCACTTTCTTTTCTATCAAGTTCAAAGTGACTGGGATTAAGTTGAGGTCCTTGATCCACTTGGATTTGAGTTTTGAGCAGGGTGACAGGCTCTGATCTATTTGCATTTTTCTACACACTTCCATCCAGCTATGCCAACACCATTTGTGAAATATACTATCTTTCTTCCATTGAATGTTTTGGGACTCTTTGTCAAAGATCAGGTGTTCATAGGTTTTTGGGTTAATGTCTGGATCCTTAATTCTATTCCATTGGTCCACAAATCTGTTTTTATGCCAGTACCAGGCTGTTTTTATTACTGTAGCTCTATAGTATAACTTGAAGTCAGGGATGGGGATACCTCCTGAGGTTCTTTTGTTGAGTAAAATTGTTTTGGCAATCCTGGCTTTCCTGTTGTTCCAAATAAAATTGAGTATTGTTCTTTCATGATCCAAAAAATATTGTGTTGGGATTTTGATGGGCAGTGCATTGAATCTGTAGATTGACTTTGGTAGAATTGCCATTTTTACTATGTTGATCCTACCAATCCAGGAACATGGGAGAGCTTTCCATTTTCTGATATCCTCTTCAATTCCTTTCTTCAGTGATTAAAAATTTTTGTCAAATAGGTCTGTTACTTCTTTGGTTTTAGTTACTCCAAGGTATTTAATACTATTTGCAGCTATTATGAAGGGTAATGTTTCCCTTATTTCTTTTTTAGCTCTTCTATCTTTAGCGTATAGAAGGGCTACTGATTTCTTTGAGTTAATCTTGTATCCTGCTACAGTGCTGAAGGTGTTTATCAGCTCTAGCAGTTCCTTGGAAGAATTTTGTGGGTAACTTATGTATGCAATCATATCATCTGCAAATAGAGATAGCTTCACTTCTTCTTTTAAATTTGTATCCCCTTAATCTCTTTTCATTCCCTTATTGCTTTAGCTAAAAATCGAGAACTATATTGAATAGATAAGGGAAGAGAGGACATCCTTGTCTAGTTTCTGACTTTAGTGGGATTGCTTTGATTTTTTCTCCATTAAGTTTGATACTGGCTGTCGGCTTCTTGTAAATCGCCTTTATTATATTTAGGTATTCTCCCTGTATTCCTGATCTCTCCAGGGCTTTAATCATAAAGGAGTGTTGGATTTTGTCAAAGGCTTTTTCAGCTTCTAAGGATATGATCATGTGGTTTTGTTCCTTTAATTTGTTTATATGATTGATAACATTTACAGTTTTTCGTATGTTAAACCAGCCCTGCATTTCTGGGATGAAGTCTACTTGGTCATGGTGAATGATATCTTTTATACATTGTTGTATATGGTTTGCCAAAATTTTGTTGAGAATTTTCGCATCAATATTCATGAGAGAAATTGGTCTGTAATTCTCCTTCTTTGTTGTGTCTCTGAGTGGCATAGGTATTAGGGTGACTGTGGCCTCATAAAAGGAATTTGGCAATATTCCTTCAGTTTCTACTGTGTGAAATAGTTTGAGGAGTAACAGTAGTACTTCTTCTTTGAATGTCTGGTAGAATTCGGCACTGAAACAATCTGGAACAGAGCTTTTATTTTGGGGGAGGTTTTTAATGACAGCTTCAATTTATAGGTTATAGGCCTGTTTAGGTAATTAATCTGATCTTCATTTAATTTTGGTAGATGATACCTGTCCAGAAAGCTGTCCATTTCTTCTAGGTTTTCCATTTTTGTGGAATACAGATTTTCAAAGTATGATCTGATAATTCTCTGTATTTCCTGGGGGTCTGTTGTTATGCCCCCCTTTTGTTTCTGATTTTGTTGATTGAACACTCTGTCTCTGTTTTTTGATTAGTTTGGCTAAGGGCTTATCTTTCTTGTTTACTTTCTCAAAGAACCAACTCTTAGATTCATTGATTCTTTCTATTGTTCTTTTTGTTTCAATTGTATTGATTTCACTCTAAGTTTCATTATTTCCTGCCATCTACTCCTTCTAGGTGAGTTCGCTTCTAATTGTTCTAAGGCTTTCAGCTGCATTGTTAGGTCTCTAGTGTGGGATTTCTCTAGGTTTTTCATATAGGCATCTAGCGCTATGAATTCTACTCTTAAGACTGCTTTCATTGTGTCCCACAAGTTTGGATACATTGTAGATTCATTTTCATTGAAATCTAGGAAGACTTTGATTTCTTTCTTAATTTCTTCCTTGACCCAGAGATCGTTTAGCTGAGTGATGTTTAGTTTTCCATGAGTTGGTAGGCTTTCTTTGGGTTTTGATGTTGTTGAACTCTAACTTTAGGCCCTGGTTATCTGATATGTTACAAGGGGTTATTTCCATTTTTTTTATCTGTTGATATTTGCTTTATGACCAATTATGTGGTCAATTTTGGAGAAAGTTCCATGAGGAGCTGAGAAATATGTATATTCCTTTGCATTTGGGTGGAAGGATCTGTAGATATCTATTAAAACCATTTGCATCATAACCTCTTTTAGGCTCCTTATTTCTCTGTTGAGACTCTGTCTGGTTGATCTATCCAGGGTTGAAAGTGGGGTATTGAAGTCTCCCACTATTAGGGTATAAGAACTGATGTGAGATTCGAGCTTTAGCAGTGTTTCTTTTAAATAAGTAGGTGCCCTTATATTAGGGGCATAAATATTTAAGATTAAAATCTCCTCATGACCAATTTTTCCTTTGATGAATAAGTAGTGACCATCTTGGTCCATTTTAATTGCTTTTAGCTTAAAGTCTACTTTGTTAGATATTAGGATTGCAACCCCTGCTTGTTTCTTAGGACCATTGGACTGGAAAATCTTTTTCCCAACCCTTTATTCTAAGCCTGTGTCTGTCTTTGCGGTTGAGGTGTGTTTCTTGTAGGCAACAGAAAGATGGCTTCTGTTCTTGTATCCATCATGTTAGTGTGTGATGTTTTATAGGAGAGTTGAGACCATTGATATTAAGGGAAATTAGTGACCATTGATTCATATTTCCTGCCATTTTTGTTGGTAACTTGTTTGTATTTCCTTTCTCTAGGGTATTCTTCTGTGGAATTATTGATTGTTTGTGATTTCGTGGGTGTACCTGAGGTCCTTAGGTTGGAGTTTTCCCTCTAATACTCTGTAGTGCTGGATTGGTAGATAGATATTGTTTCAGTCTGACTTTGTCCTGAAATACCTTGTTTACTCCATCTATGGTGACTGATAATTTTGTAGGGTACAGTGTTCTAATTTGGCTGTTTTAGCATCTGTATAACTTCTGACCAAGCCCTTCTAGCTTTCATCCTTTCCATTGAATAGTCAGGCGTTATTCTGATGGGTCTGCTTTTATATGTGAGTTGGCCCTTTTCTTTTGCAGCTCTTAACAGTTTTTCTTTGTTCTGTATGTTTTGTGGCTTGATTATAATGTGGTGCGCTGACTTTTTTGGGGGATCATATCTATTTGGTGTTCTGTAAGCTTCTTGTATCTTTATAGGCATTTCCTTCTTCAGGTTAGGGAAGTTTTCTTCTATGATTTTATTGAAAACATTATCTGTGCCTTTTAGCTGGTATTCTTCTCCTTCTTCTATTCCTATTATTCTCAAATTAGGTCTTTTCATGGTGTCCCAGATTTCCTGAACATTTTGAGTTATGGCTTTTTTAGTTTTACTATTTTCTTTGACTGATATATCTATTTGAGCTACTGATTCTTCCACTTCAGAGATTCTATCTTCCATCTCTTGAACTCTGTTTGTTATGCTTATATCTGTGGTTCCAGCTTTTTTCTTCAGATTTTCTATTTCCATCTTTGCCTCATTTTGTGCCTTTTTTATTGCTTCCATTTCAGCTTTTACTTCAGCTTTTAGTTCCTGGCATGTTTCTTTCAGATTTGTTCATCTCTTCCAATTTTTTGTTTGTATTTTCTTCTATTTCTTTAAGGCTATTTTTCATATCTTCTTTGAGAGCTTCAATGATCTTCTAAAAGGAATTTTTGGTGTTGCTTCCTTCTGTTTCCTCTTCATTGCTCAGTTCAGGTCTTGTATTTGTAAGATTGCCACTCTCTTCTGGAGTTACCATGTTGTTCTTTGTATTATTATGTAATTCTTTGCACTGATGTTTGCCCATTTCTTCAGTGGTTCACGATTAGATGGCTCCTGGTCAGTTGCGGCACTCAGGCTTGTGTGCCTCCTGTCACCTCTCTGGGCAGGGTCTGAATCTGTCCTTCAGAGACCCCAGAAGTTATCTGTTCGCTCTGTTGGAAGTCGAGGTGGGTAGCCATGCAAATTCCCTCAGCAGCTTCTATGGGTATGGTGACAGGCAGACTTTATCTGTGCCTGCTACAGAGTTCGCTGGGACTTACTCTGCAGACAGCACCCGGTCCCGGAAGTGGAACTGGAACAGATAGGCAGCAGTAGGTATTTTCTATGTGTCCAGTACTTCTGTGTACTGACCAGAGAGGCTGAGATTGGTATTCCATCCCTTCCTACCAGTACTTGGGAAGACCTTGGTGGTCTTTCCAGATCCTGGTTATTTAACTTCTCCTCTGTTCCAACAGGGTTGACTTGTCTGACGTTTATCAAAAATTTATCAAACAATTTACCTAATGCAAGCCCTTACAGAAAGACTCTCCACCAGAGCCCAAATTTTCAGAGATCACAGTTCTAGATAAATCTTTCATACACGAAGTCTAGGATGATACAGGATAAGCAAAGCTTTTGGGAGAAGAATGTCAGAAAAGCACACCACATTTAATAATTGACTTCTTATCCATGTCAAGCTCTCAAAGTTCAGGGTCAAAATAGTGTTTCAAAAAATTAATAAATAAAGCTTCTATTGTATTATGAGCTTTAGAAATATTTTCTAGATGATCATAATTATGACTAATAAATCCCAGAATTCAAGAGCTCATGTTGCTTAATCACTCTTGTAACCATTGTATTTCTTATATTCATAATCTTTTTTTGCATTATGCCAAACTAAACGGACAGAAATTTCCCTACTCTCAGAACCCAGGAAATTTCAAGCATATGCTATGAATATAGAACATATGTCAGGTGTGGAAAATAAAAATCACCATGGCTGTTAGATTAAGGAGAGATATCTTTTATATAATGTGGAAGACACAGGAGTGTTAGACTTTATTCTGACATAAAAGCAAGCATTCTTTTATCTAGATAAGGGGTGGAAATGAAGGAGAGACTGTAGGTATGCTTATGGATACCTGGTGGCCTTAGTGTCTGAAGTACTTTCACCTAGGGGCACTAGGAATTAGAATTCCTGATTGGCAAAAATATAAGGAAATCATCATTACTAAGCAATAAAAATGGCAAACTTCCAAGATAGCTGGCTTATTCCTTACCCTCCTGACCTCAAACAAGGCTGGTTTTTAGCCTAGTAGCTTAAAACAAAGTTGTTGCTGGCTATTTCTCATGACAGGAGGGATTCCTGCTGGTGAAATGACTCAACAAGTTCTAGACTTGATCAGGTCATGTAAACACAACAGTTGTGTTCTATCCAGCCACCATGTCTGTCTTCAAACTGAGGAACTCTAAATTAGGGGAGAAAGACCTTTCAAAGTCTTTCAAAATACCCTGTCCTGGAAGTTGCAGCTTCCTGGATCCCTACTTTGATTTGCAGAGGGTCTTTCTGCAGGTTTGTTATGTGTGTGATTTTCCTCGACTCCTACAAAAGTCTACCATTATCAGAGGATTATTTCTGCCCATAATAACAACCTCATAATTCCTCCAGCCAGTACATGTTGGCTAATGTTTGCTTCATGCTAGAGTTGTTACAGGCTTACAGAATTTACAGATCAATTAACAGAAGCAAGAAGTGGACTTCCAGTGATGTAAAGCTGAAGGGTTTTCTGTATTGTAGTTGCTAAAGGCAACACCCATGGTTTCCCTGAGTTAAACTGTCAGGCTACATGAGCCAATCTAATTATGTAGGGACAGAATGATGGCTCAGCTGTTGAGTGCTTGCTGTACAATTATGAGAATCAGAGTTCTAATACACGCATCTGATTTGCAAGCCTGACATTTTTGTATGTTTTTAGCTCCAGTTCCAAAAAGATGGAGAGAAGAGGATCACTAGTACTTAATGAATTCTAGCCTGTCCCAGAAAATAGTGAGTTCCAGTTTCTTGAAAAATAAATAAATAACAGCCTACAGTGCCTTAAAGGAATAGGTGGAGAGTGATAGAGGATACCTGAAGACCAACCACTTCTGGCCTCAACAGAAGCACACAAGATATACACCTGCCAATGTATGTGCATATATACTCACGTTAATATATACATACACATAAATAGGCATATTTTAAGAAAATTCTTATTATATGTAAGAGAGGAGGTAATAAGAAACCCAGTCTAGAGTTTAGAAAATTTGCTGTGAAATTTTCATGACTGAGATGGAGAAAGAGGATGATCAGAATGCCATAAATTACTGCCATAGTGACATCACCATTTGCAGTAGATTTTAGCTTTCCAATTTTCTTTCCAATTTTTCTTACATCTACTTTAGCCAGGCTTCTATGCATAAAGAAATCTACATATAGTAGTTAGTTCTCCCCAGACTGAAGAGGCCAGGGTTTAATCTCAGTTGTGCACTGATGGAGTATAATTTGGAAATTCAGAGAGATGTATGAAATGTATCTAAATTTAGAATCTGACACAATGGTGGTTGCTAGGAGCTTAAAAAGAAATCAAGGAACAAAGGGAGTGGTTTTTGAAGTGGCTGAACTCATTTACAGAAGCAGAAAGACTGTACCTTGTGATGTGGCCTCTGTGCTGCTATAGACTATTAGGATGAATGACTAAAGGACTAGAGGGTAGCTCAGCAAAAATGTCATAAAAGCTAGAATTCCAGGAGAGGCAGAGAGGTGACTTTCATGACAATGAGCTGGGACTCGAGTATAAAAAAGCCCATTAACAATACCAGAATCTCGTGTCTAATTTCTTGCCTATGGGGTAAAAAATTGTCTCTTGCATTCATACAATGATAAATGTAATGTATTTTCCTTGATCTTGTCCTTTTGAAAATGCTGAGAGTGCCTTTTCTTTCGTCACTCTCTTTTTCCCTCTATCTGTGCCCTTTCTACAGTGGTGCCAAATACATTCATTTCCTGCAACCTGTTTTTGGCATCTCTGCACAAATTTTGAGAAAGGATAGGGAGGAGAAGAGGAATCGGGATATAATAATCAGTTTGCCTGAACTGAGGATCAAGATGATTGTTTGAATTTATTAGTTGCTTCAGTTCTTCCATGATACCCTAGCTAATTCCTTCAGCAATGCATCAGGCACATCCAGGTGGAGTCCCAAGCATGTTGCCAGGTTTTAGTAGTAACCTACAGCTGAGTCATCACATTTTGTCTGGAGTATATAAGTCCCAACAGTTCTTCCAAAGACAGAAGGATCCTATATAATCCCTGAGATAAAACTGAGAAGCATTTTTAGCAGCTTTAACATATGGGAGGAACTGTGAGTTTTGGTTTATACTAGACAACAATCTTCTATTTCACTTTCTAATACATACTTCTCATTCATGTGGTTCAAAAATGTCTACTTTCAATATAGTCTTAATAAACTCTAGAGATCAACACAAAACATACTGTTCATGGGTTCAAAACTGTCTCTATTCACAATAGTCTTTACACACTCTTGAGAATGTCCTTTCCATCCTTAAAATACATTGTAAGACCATATGGGTTTCTAGCCAGAAAATCTTCTGAGCAAAATAATCTCCTAATTATCATCAGCCTGCTTCCCTCACAGCTTTTCTTCTTCCTCCCTATATTGTGAAACTCCTCTGCAACAGGCAAATAAGCAAGTGAGTCCCCACTGACCCTACCCCCTATGAAGATGTGCCAAAAGTATGTCTCTGAGTATCAGATAAAGAATTTGAGAAACCAGCTAGGCCTGATGATACAGGCCTTAATTCCAGTTTCCTGGAAATCTGAGGCAGAAAAATTCCAAGGTCAAGGCCTATCTAGGTTACAGAGTGAGTTTAAGGCCAGCCTGAGTAGCTTAGGGAGACCTTGCCTCAAAATTAAGCACTAATGAGTAATGGGGATATACAGCTCAGTTTTAAATTGCTTGCCTAGCACATAGAAGGCATTAAATTCAACTTCCTGTAGTACAGACATACATGTCTGTACTACAGGAACACAAGCCTGCACATATACAAGATAGCCATAAAAGTTAATTTTCAAAGTCACCTGAGAAACTTGACTCTGGATAAAGGCAATGTTCATAAGTTTAGCAGTATGGCCTAAAGATATTTTCACTGGTTTCACAGTAAAGAAGATGTCAGTGTTAACATGTAGCATCTAGACTATTAACCTAAACTTTCTTGATATTAAGAATGAAAACAGAAATAAAAGCAAAGCAAAACAAAATTAACTTCTCATGAAACATTGGAACCCAAGGCTGCACATCAACAAGGCAAAAACAAAAAAACAAAAAACAAAAACAAAACAAAACAAAACAAAAACCTCCCCAGAGTGATGTGTCTGTTAGAGAACAGAATAGCATCAAGAAGGGTACTGAGACTGTATGCAGAACTCAAGAGACTTTAAACCATATAGAGAGCCCTGAAACCCTGGTAGACTCAAGCTGCACTTAAGGGCTGAAATAGCTTCTCCCACAGCTTCCATAATAACACTCACACCTGTTTTGTGTGGTTGGTTATTTTCCCAGCTTCCCTGTTATTCTTTCCCCCTCTCAGTATTCCTTCACCTGCATTTGACAGTCATTTCCCACCAAGCACCTGTCTTTGTTCATTGCTTGAGCCATTTCCTGCTGAAAGCATCCATTTTTACAGTTTTAGTCTTGAATTCCAACCCCACTTCTCAGCTCCAACAAGGGTATGTTAAAGTTTCCTCCACAAATACACTTCTATCAACAAGTATTTGTCAATCTGACACATTCGTCTCCCTTCACCATTGGTTGATTCTCTCCTCATGCTTATTATGCTATAATTTCTCACTCATCACTACTACATAGGCTCCCAATGATTCCCTATTTTTTTTGTTATAACATTTACTGATTGAAACAATTCAGGAGAGAATCAGTGGGTAGAAAACTACGTAAGAGAACAGTGATTTCTGGGGACGCTTATAATCTGTGAAGGAGACATACATTAAACAAGCAAATAATCAGGAAAAAATAGTTTCTGTCAAGAATTATGAGCACTATAAATATGTTGCTGTGGTGGAGAATAATGATAGAGTATAAATTTTGTGTTCAAAGATTTGAAAGGAGGTAGTTTTTATTTTATGAGTGGACAGATATGAAAGAAATGGGAAAACTGGATAAGGAATGTTTGAGACTAGAGAGCAGAAAGGTTTAATCCTAAAACACTAGAGGGCTCATGCCATAGTCTGACAGAAGTCCAGCAAGGTTGAAGCACAATTACTTTCAAGAGTGTCATGGCATGAGGGCACTAGCTGGCATTTACAAAGTTCATTTCTTCATGGAACTGTGTGAACTGTTTAAGTGGATTAAGACATTTCTCATTTATATTCTCTTATAATTTTTATTCCTGCTTGGTGAATTAGAGAACCAACCCACAATGAAATCATGTCATTTGTGCAAGTTAATATAGTTACTGTGGTGGGCTTAGAGTTCAGGCCAGAAAGCTGATTCTTGATCTGTATTACATTGCCATCTCTTCGTATTTTCATTAAGACAGCTTTTGAAGACACTTTGTAAACATCCTAAGGGATTGGGATTTTATTTTTGTTGAAAATGTCACTGATGGCTGTAAAAAGGGGATACAATGCTCACTTCCCATGATTCTCTGAAGTTATTCACTAGCTCCTTTTTATCTTTACCTTTCCATCTAATTACACCTTTTGCTAAAATTTGTTCTAATCACCCACACTATCACCATCAGATTTCAATATTGCTAAAACACAAACCCAGAAAAGTCATGACCCACTTAAACCTCTTCAGTGGCTCCCTCCAACCTTCATGGGAAGGTCCAAACACATCAGCCTGGGACACACATATTTCCAGGACACATATGTTCTGGCCTCCCCTGTCTTGTTCAAGCCAGGTTTACTTTCTTTGCTCCAAACACACAGAATGTGCTCCTGCTCCTCCTCCTCCTCCTCCTCTTCCACCGCCTCCTCCTCCTCTCCCTGTAACAAGAAAGAAAAGACTGTGGATGAGCAGACCTTTTGCTGAAGCAGACTATAGTTGCTGTTCTTTCTACTGCTGCATAGTATATTCAGTTTCTTTCTCAAGCACAAATTTTCCTGTCTTGAGAGCACTTCCTTACAGCTATCATTTCAGACTCCTCCCCCTACTGCTTTACTGAACTTATTTCAGATTCTACTTACCTTGAAAAAAATCAACTGTGGGGTCACTCCTAAACATTGACTACTCACAGGGTCAGAGAAAGCCAACTCACCATCTCTGCAGCTGACAGATAGACCATGACCCATCACATTCATTTTAGGACCTTATTATTTATAATTTGACCACTAAATTACGACCATTTGAAGGGATTAGTCTTAGTCTCACAATGCCTGCAATGTGATAATAAAATCTTGTATAAATAATAAAAGATTAATAAATAAACTACCATAATTCAAAACTGAAGCCAAAATGTAATCAATAGAGAGCAGGGGCTGTGTGACTCACTATTTCAGAGACCATATACCATTTCAAATGACAGCATACAAGCTTTTTCTACTATTTAAATTTCTCCAGACAAAGCCAACTAGTATTACCTGAATAAACTAGTAGGTCTGTTTAAATACACCCTTATCATGTATATAATGCTTGAATAATAAAATCTATACATTGAAAATTCAAGGGAAAAGCATGTTATGTTATATGTCTAATGTTAATATAGTGTTCTTTGTTGAAAAAAAAACTCTTTTAGATGACTATGGAGATGCTGTGATGCTGTGATATATGTGACCCTCAGGTTAGAGATTAGGTGATGGAGGTCATAGGGTTGGTGTATGCTAGCCAGAAGTTCAGCAGCCACTAAGGTACAGAACCCGACTGAAGCCCAAGTTTTCCAAATCTAGGTAACATAACTTATTTATGGCTAACCTGGGGAGATGTTATAGAATCTTCTAAAAATATTTACTTTGGAAAAAAGTGCTCCAAAATGTACTATAAGTTAGGAATAAAACTTAAGCCTGTACAAGGCATTAATTTTTAGTTTCAAGTCAGCTACAAAGCCCCAAAGTTCAGACTTCTGAAACCACTTGAATTTTTAATGAATCTGTCTTGCTACAAAGGCTTAAAGTCTCAGAACTTTTTATCTGAGTCTGAAGAAAATGCTGTTTTGGTCTTGAGAATATTCATGTATTTCAGACATTTTGTCATTCTCTAGCCCAGGAAACCCAAATATTATTACCTTTATCCTCTCAGCATAAAGTGAATTTTAGATAATTCATTTCCAGGCCACAGTTAAGAGTTTTATATATATTTGTGATGTGGCTTTTTGCTGTGACCATGAAAAATCATGGCATTAACTTTTAACTTCATGTTCTACAGAAAGATTTAAAAAGTAAATAGCTATTGGTCGGTTTTATAAAAAAGCAACCTTGAAAATGCCGTATATTTAAGTCATTTGGTTTAAACAAAATGGAAATATAAAATTACCCATGAAGGCATATCAATAATTAGTTTTCAGTGGTTACCAGACCATTCCTTATAGAATTATACATTTTGCCTAAACATTTTTTTAATTTTCAATAAGATAAATATGTCTAATTTTTAGCTTCAAGGAGGAGCATGAGCAGAAATAAAAAATGATAATGGAAGGTCTTTGCTATACAGCCCTTGCCAACATTACTTCAGCTTCCAACTTAAGGATGCTAGGGATGAAAACACAGTCTTTCAGGCTGAACTTAGATGAGTCTTGATATCATTGGCTTTGAGGTAGGATCTTCTGCATAATTACATTATCTTGGGACAATAGTAGTAAACCACAAATCACTGTCAGCAACTCTTCTAAAACTAAATTGAACGATCATTTGTTCAAGATTTCGAAAATTGAGTCATTTAATGATTATCAATGTAATAGGCGAGCACAGAAAGACTATCCCAATTGTAACATGGTAAAACAGAGGCACTATAAAGATGATGCAATTCTGCAATCAAGAAAGTAATCAAATATGTTCTATTTTGTAACCTCAATGCTGGTCATGGAAAGTCTACTTGCTCAGAGCCTACCTGAAACTCTCCACCCTTATATTATTCTCAGAAAAGCCACCTTTAGCCCATGCAACTTCCCTACATTCAACTCCCTGATGTAAACCTGCCCCAAAAACCCCTGAGTGTTCAACCACCATCCCCACAGAAATTGTTGCCTTTTATTGCTCTATTTAAAGACAATTTGCTTTTGTTGAGGTTGGAGTTCATTTATTTCCAAGTCATCATAGTCCATCTCTGATCTAACAATTGGAAAGATGTTAAAGGCCAGAGAATCTATTCCCAGAACAAATGAAGAGGAGGAGGAAGAGGAAGGAGAAGAAGAATGAGAAACAAAGAAGAAACATACCAACACAATGCTGATTTCTGGCCCAGCAAATAAAGTTTTAGAAAATGGAAGGTTGAGCATTGATATAGATCAAATTAATGATAAATCATGTAGGGAATATTATAATGCTGAGAAATTTGGAAGATGCCTAACATGGCACTTACTATGCTATGAAATTTTATTTTTCTTAAGTAATTTGTGTTGTCATTGCTGCCTTGAAACAAACAAATGAAGAAGAAAATACGTAGCATGATCAGATTTATACCTGAGATGTATCATGCTGAGAATATTTATAAAGTAAATTTCTAAGGGCAGAGGAGAAAACTACCACAACTGTTGTAGGATATTTTTAAAAGAAGATAAGAGAGAGACTAATTATTGATGACTATGGAAAGAACTGATTTTTGAAAGTCAAGGATGAGGTGATAATAATTGATATAAATGATACAGAATTGGTGATTTAGAAAGAAGAAAGTTGCCTTGAATGACATATTAGTTTCTGCCCTAAACAAGAAATGAGTGGTGGTTTTAAAATGTCCTCAATATAAGGAACAAAAAGAGAGACCATGTAAAGACTATACTTTCAGGTATGGTCCATTACTAGAGAAGTTTCTATGGTGTGTAGAGTATCTGAGACCACCAGGATGAAAGGTAGCATTCCCTTCTTAGTGTGAAGCTGATTCTTGGTCTTGTTTTTCTGTAGTTACCTCTTGCCTTTGTTGATCCTTCTTCTTTTTCTTTGAGAGATGGAAATAGAGAAAGAAGGCAGTTTGAATGAAAAAAAAATCATGTTTTCTTCAGGTATTGATTTTATTTATTGCTATTGTGTATGTGTATGTATGAAGTATCTATACCCGGGGATGATAAAATACAACTTTGTGAAGTCAGTCCTTTCCTTCTACTTTTAAATGAGTTTTCAAGATCTAATTCAGAGCATTAGGTTTGCACAACAAGTGTTGCTACCCACTGAGCAGTTTTGCTGGCTCCTAAAGATTATTTTTAAAAGGGAAGACAAACACTTTGGCTGTGTGCAAACTTGGGATAACTATATAGACCTATTAAGTATAAATATGCATGAATGTTAGGAGGAAACAATCTATAATGAGGAGAGAAATCTGTATTAAAGATATGTTTCTGTGTCAAACAGAAAAGTGAAAGTTGAAATAATGAATGTAGATGATACTGTTCATCAAAAAATCTAGACTTAAAAGTATATAGATTTTAATACAAGTAAGTCAAAAATTTTCCCCCAGAGAAGCTTTTAGCATTGGATATAAATCATCATCGATGAACTCAAATCATCTTGATTTTTCTATGTCTTTTAGTTTTGCATTTTATGTTATGCATATGACCCATTATGAGTTAATTTTTATGATGGAATAAGGGCTGTTTTTTCAATCCTTTTTTTGACTTGTAAATGCTCAGTTGTTCTAGCTCTGTTCAAAAGACTATCTTCATTCTATTGTGTCATGTTCCTTCCTTTTCAATATTTCATTCAAAATTTCTGTTCTGCAAAATATCAAGAGAATAAAAATACAAGTCACAAATTAGGGGAAATGTTTGCTAAAGAATTCACATAAAGAATTGTTACCAGAAATATGCAAAGCACCCTTAAATTGTAACAATTTGACAACATACAACTTGATGACAAATAGTCCAAAGACTTCAATAGATACCGCTTTCCAAAAGATATAGAGATGGAAAGTGAGGAGATAAATACTCCTTGTGATTGGGAAACAAACAATAAAATAAGAAAATATTACTACAGACCTATTATATGGCACCCAAATCAGAGCACTTATCTTGCCAAATTCTGAGGAAAATGGGAAGATGCAGAAATATCCTGTCTTTATTTTTTTTGCTGGTAGAAATATATGTTAGAGGACAGTTTGGAACTTTCTTATAAAATTAAACATGTATTTTCACAATCACCAGATTCAACCCCTTATATTTATGTGAAAGGACTGAAAGCTGAGATATGAACAAAATGTTTGTAGTAAGTTTAATTATAATTGCCAAAACCTTAAACAGCTAAGATGTCTGCTAGTAGGTGCATGAACTGTCCAAAGTGAATGCAGTAAATGGGTTACCACTCAGCATTAAAAAGAAATTGTCTGTAAAGCCAGAAAAGACAGGGACGAAACTCAAATTTTTATTAGCTAGATCTCAGTCCAAAATGGACATACAGAGATGGGCTGGGCTGGTATTGCTGTAATCCCAGCAGTCAGTGGGATTGGGGAAAATGTGACGCCTAGAAAAGACAAAAGTTGAAATATTAGGGAGAGTGCCAGCTGTTAAGCAAGGAGGGGTAAATCAAAGCTCATATAGGACAGTGAAACAATCCTGTGTGCCACTGTGACACACCTATGGTGAGTTCTAATGTAAACTCTAGTTTAAAGTCTAAAAGACTTTCTTTCATAAAATACCTGTAGGCATTCTTCAGTAGTTACAAATTCATCATTCTTATGAGGATGTTCATAGTACGGGGTTATTAGTAATGATCGAAGCTAATCCTAGGTGGGTGATGGGATACATAGGAAATCTCTAGCTTTCACTCAGTTGCTATGGTAGCCTAAATTTCATAAAATGATGAAGGCCATTAAGAGAGAGAAAAGGAGAGATGGAAATAAAGAAATGGACAATGGGAGCTAGGGAAATAGCTCAGATTGTAAAATATTACAAGCAGGAAGATATGAACTGAATATCCAAAACAGACACAGGCACACACACACACACACACACACACACACACACACACACACAAATACAGAGGCATACAAAAGACACACACACACACAGAGTAAATGTCAGGTGCTGTGCTCTTGTAATCCCAGTTCTGGTGGCTTTCTGGTAGGTGATACCAAGTCATCCAAACATACTTTGCAAATTCCAGGCCAGTGAAAAATCCTCTCTCAAAAACAAAGAGCCAAAAAATGACACTCTAGGTTGCACTCTGTCCTCTACATTCCAACAGACACAAACACACACACACACAAAAGTACAAACACACACACATTCACACACACACTAACACACAGACACACTCACACACACACTCACATTCTCTCTCTCCCTCCCTCTCTCTCTCTCTCTCTCTCTCTCTCTCTCTCTCTCTCTCTCTCTCACACACACACACACACACACACACACACAGGTATTTAGAAAACTCCCAAATCTATAAATCAAGAAAAAGAACAGCATGTGACTGAGAAGATACTAAAGTAAGGACCAAAGAAGAACATGCTCACAAAGGATTCAAGGAATGAGATCATTTCAAAACCTGAGTCTTCCAGGGTCAAATAACTTTAAACAGTTCAGAGCATAAATTTATTTTAAGTGTATGACATGATACTTTATGTAATACTACCTTTGCAAAAATAAAATGTGATCTTATTTACCAATGATCATGTACTTAAAAGTAGATAAATTAAAAAATGAGACATAAAATGTTATTTGACAGAATAAAACAAAAATCAAATATGAAGTTTCATGTTATAAGCATTAAAATCATTTAAATTAGCTGTTTCTGAAAAGTTATAAACCATAAAATTAAATGATAAATGTGCAAGTAATAATTGCACTCAACTGTATTGTACAAAATGTAAATATAACAAGTCAAAAAGTTGAGTCAAATTAAAATAGATATTGCATATTGAAAGAAAAACTTACATAGAAATAAAATATACAATGTACACATCATATATTTTAAGCAAAACACTCGACATTATTGTGTTTTTTAATCAACATATAGCTCACATGAAAATAAAACTAATAATACTATTGAGAATTTAGAAACACAACACACAAATCTAATCTTATCGTCACCTGGGAACCATTGTTCTTAATGAAACAAAATAGAAAAAAATTATATTTGGGTGGTTATGGTTCAGTTTTCCAAAGTGACATGCAAAGTCACAAAAGGAATTGCAACATATATCAAAGAATTTATTTCACAAAACCATCACATTCTGAGTTTCCTATAGAATGTCTCAAATAAACAACTCATAATTGAAATTATATCTCATAGTACAAGGAAAGTCAGTGCTACTATAAATAACAGAATGTCACAAATATTAAAAAAATGATAATGAAAGAATTAAAATACTTAAATACCCAGCTATGTCAGAAAAGTACTGCCTTTGGAATTCATCCTTTATCCTAGAATTTATGAGCCTTTTTTAGTTCTATATTTACTGGTTTATACTGAAATGTTTAAAAATTAAAAAGATATGTCTTGACAAAACGTAGAATATTAATCTTTTCAGACAAAATGTACAAAAACACACGCATATTACATATGTGCTTGAAGAATATCACTAGGTCTTTAAACTTTATCTTGGAATAAGTTGAAATACACTACAAAAGAAATCATGGCTGTAGTAGAGTCAAAGTAACATAGCTCTGGACCCCTGGCCCCTGACATGTTTTTCTGACCAGCATTATATACTATATCCAAGAGAAGCACTGATAGCATACTTGTCTAGCCCATGAACATGTATTAAGAGCAAAAATACAATCTGTCATAAGTTGCTTATTTAAGTCCCTAGTTCATTCTAGTAAAAGTAAATTATGGATATTGTCTGATCCAGTGTTTTAATTTTCAATCTGATCTATTTAAAAACATGCTACTTCAAGAACAATTTGTATTGCCTAATACCAGGCCATATAATTAATCTACATATTCATGCTTTATTCCTTTTTCTATTAATGTTTTTGTCTCACTAGAATTTTAAAAATGGTTTTGTGTATATGTGTGGGTTTTTTTAACTTTTCATTATGAAAAAGATTCTGACAGTTTTATAAGCCTCATTTGGCCATGAATAAATGTAAACATGACCCCATCTTGTGTTTATATATTCCCCTATATACATATCTATCAAAACTGCTATTCCCATTCTCTTTAAGTTACTTTAAAGCAAATTCAAAAGAATTCTACTGCTCACCTATAAATATTTCAGGACATATCTCTACAAGACAAAGGCTATATTTAAAATGAAGTTCAATTTCCTGTTTTCCTATTCTCTTGATATGGATGCTTATCAAACTACATTTTTGTCTAATATTTGCACTGAAGACTAAAATTTCTTCAATAATGGTTTTTACATGAATACTAGAACTTGGGATATATTCATTATACTAAGCACAAAATGAGTCTTATAATTATTATATATCCCCTACTTTGAGCCCTGGGTTGCTGAGAAGTACATGATTAACATGTTATCATCTGGATATGCTTTTGTTTCTAATGTATTCCAGTGTCACACAACAAAGTACACTTCCCAGTTTCAGTTCTTTGAAGTATACAGGAATCCGCATTTGCAGTAGAACTTGCATTTAAAAGATTGCTTTAAAAACTGCAGGAAAGTGTCTCATTTCCAAATATTGAAATTGTATGAGTCAATCAATATGAGTGAGTATCTGCAGGCAACTGTAATGTATTTCTTCTGCACTTGTTACTTGCAGTATTTTTATTGATATCAATTTGATCAATAATGTAAGAGTGTCCTTCTCAGTCACCATATCGCTACTTTGTTTTCTTCTTATTCTCTCAATGTATCCTAGTGTGGTAACTATGATAACCGTCCAAATCCTTCCTCTGAAAAAAGAGCTGTAGAGTGACAGGTAGGCCTCTTAGCTGTCAATTGAATCACCTCCAGATACTCATCTCTGAGTTATTTACAACTAATAAATGATTTTCATGGGAACATTAAGTCCCAGCTTCCTCATTCGAACCTGAAAAAGGTGCTAATAATCATATCATTCCAAAGGTTTTCTCAGAGTTTGCTACAGTTTCTATAGAGAATGAATCTGATCTCTATAGTTTCCTCCCCTTTTCCTAAGATTGTTAATCTGGGAGAACCCCCAAACTAACTTGATGACCTTGAAATGTGTCTGATTTCAGAAGTCCCAAACTGTAGCTGCTGATGCTAGGAGTTTCCAGAGCAAACAAAAACATGTAGGTACAGGATAGTACCTGTACCTCCATCATCTGCCAGCCAGGTAATGATGAGGACCACTGTCTGAAGATTAGACTACTTTTCTAGGCACTCTTAGTATCTTGGGAGTAGGTCCTAATGCCCAAAGTACTTACCAAGACTCAGTCACTGAATGCATATTTTGTTTCTCTAGTAACAATATGCCATCATACGTTTTTTGAGACCTCTCAGCTATCAACCACCTGTAAAAGAACCAATAACTACTTATTATCTGCAGCTATTCATCTATGGTTGAGCCTTGTGTAATTTCCCAATCCATGTTGGCATATAAGTAGGGTTGTCAGTTTTCAGGTCTTGTTTAAGAAACCATATTGTTAAGATTTCCTAGATTCAGTGGCCCTTTCATAAATAGAAGACACTATCTTAGTGCAGACCTTCTGGTCCTCTGTTTTTTTGCAATCTTACCATGCTCTTTCCTCAACTTTCTCTGAGCAGTATGTGTAAGGAATTTACTGTAGATGGATTAACTGGGATTGGGCATCCCCATGATCATTTGCTCTCTGCATATTAACCAGTGTGGATCTCAGTAGTAACCACCAATCTACTACAAAAGGAAGCTTTATTTTAATTGGGTGTGAGAGCTATACTAAACTGTCGGCAGAGGAGATGTATTTATAACACAGAAATGATATTAGTATAAGAAAATGACATTAAATTGCTTCTCTAGGGTGTATGACTACTTCAGACATGGATAACTGGCCATGTTTGCAGTAGCAGCCATGAGTTCTCTTGGAATAAATAATCCTTGGGCCCAATTAAATAGCATTTGGTTACCCCCAGGTTTAGAAGTGTTATTCTTGAACTACGAGGGTTAAAAGTGTTATTCTTGAACTACAAGGGTTATCTTACTTAGAGGACTTTTGATTGCTTTTCTCCCTGGGAAGCTCATGCAGCCCCTCCTGCTACTAAGAACTAGTTCTCAGGTCAGAAACTTCCAGATCATTTCAAGATCAATTACTCCAATTCCTGTGTAAGAAGTGTGTGTGTGTGTGTGTGTGTGTGTGTGTGTGTGTGTGTGTGTGCTATCTCCACAAATACGGTCTATGCTCTCAAGTTCTGGAAAGCAATCAAAGACAACTGCAATAGCCTATGTTGTTCTTATATCCCTCTTATGCACCTTTAATCAAAAGTCAACAGCTATAAAAGAGGATTCCCATGTCCAGCGCTATTATTTATTTTGCTTTGGTTTTGTTTTCTTGTTGTTGGGTTTTTTGTTTGTTGGTTTGATGGGTTTTTTTTTTCCATCAGAATTTGTTTATAACTTTTGGAAAGAATATTGTCAGGTTGTGTAACATAATTTCAATTGGTGTGTGTGTGTGTGTGTGTGTGTGTGTGTGTGTGTGTGTGTGTGTATTTGTAAGTGAACATAACTCAATGTCTCCCCACAGCTTTTGCAAGCATTTTAGTGTCATTTATCTTCTCCTTCCTTCCTCAGGTCTCCTTCTACCTCAGTATTAGCTTTGCCTACCATTCCTAAATACCTCACCCCGTTTTCCCATTTCCTTTTACATAGGACACTGTAATACCTGATACTGGGGTATAAGTTTATGATGATATTTTAAAAATACTTACTTATATGATTGTAGTGTTCACCATTTACTCTCCTTTACTATGCACTTTAACTCATTAAATTTCAAAATATTGATTTTGTGAAATGTATAATAAATATACTTGCTTCCATATTTTACTAAAAAATAAATTGATAGCCTAATTTGATAATTAACTAAAATATCAATAAATTGTGAACATTTTACTGTAAGATTCTGATCAATAAGGATATAATGTCTTATTTACATATTGAACAAAAACCAATTAATAGCTACTTTTGAAAAGATATTTCATATCTTAACTATAAGTGAGTAAACAGGAAATTTTCTGAGTACCCAAACACTGTTACAGTATGTTATAGTTACTTTTGAGTTACTGATGAATCATTTGTGTCCTGGAAAAAAGCTTCTACAATAACATAAATGAGCATTTTGGCTGGTTTTTGTCAAGCTATGGAGGTAATTTTGAAATATTTGGAGTTTTTTGTCTTGATAATTCAGAAATCTGGATCAAGAGTATGGGTAAATATTGGTTTTGATTCTCCAAGGCTGTAGTTCTCAACCTCTGTCATGTTGCAATCATTTAATATAGTTTCTCATGGTGTGGTGAACCACAACCATAAAATTATTCTGTTGCTACTTTATAACTTTAATTTTGCTACTGTTCTAAATCTTAATGTCACTATCTGATATGTGACCCTTGTGAGAGGGTCATTCCACCATAATGGGATCATGACCCATAGGGTGAGAATGACTTCTCGAAGGCAGATACAGAACAGTAAAGATATTGAATGCAAACTGAGGTAATCATTTTTATGAAATGCTTTCAAGGCCATCAACATTGAGAAGTGTGAGCCTAAAGTAAATTCCATAATTCTTTAGCTAACCAGTAAAATATACATGCTTTATAATATTTTACTTGACATCTTCAGCTCCATGTATGTTGAATACACAGCTACAATAAAGAGTGTAGACATTTAGGTACACATTAAGAATCTCTTAGATCAATACCAGCTTGTCTTTTTTCAAGCATAATACTTTTATTTATTATTTGGTGATTTTACATCATGCACCCCACCAAACTTAGTTATGAGTCCTCTCAGTTTCATGCCCACTCTTATGATCTCCCCATTTACAAAAAAAGCCATAGTTCTGATCTACTGGCACCAACTACCTTCTGGAGAAAATAAAGCCTCCAATAACCTATGGTGAAGAGAACAATTTGTTCAAAATATTTGACTTTATCTCTAACTGAAGATACATATAAAATGAGTTAAGCAACAGAATGATATAAAGGCTAAAAAAAATATAAGCAAAAAGATTAAGGTAATAACACAAAGCCATGTTAGTAGGCAAAAGTGCCCAATGATAAAGGTATACTGTATCGAAATTTAGAATTATAAGAAATTCGAAGTAGTGCTCCATTGCACTTCCTAGTAGTAAGAATACAAAAGAAGAGCATATTTCGTTCAAAGAATAAAAACCACACATTTAAGAGAATAAACTTAACTAAAGCTAGAATTGAACACTCAGAGAAAATAGTCAGTGATGACTCCCAGCAACATTCCTATGACAGTCATTGTACCAATTTCACCTGAGTAAGTTTTATGTGGGAGTCAAAATGAAAGCAAATCAATAAATAAAATTTTCCATACCATGAAAACACCATTTTCTATGAGGCAGCTCTCCATGTTCTCTGGTTTTATCTAACAAGATGCCTATCCTTACACCAGGCACAGAAGGTCCTTGATAATGTGTAGATCTCAGAAATTTATGTGAAGTTGTGATATATACCACAGATTCCCTCGAACATACCTTAGGTGGTCTTTCATAAATACTGCATGAGGTAGAATTATATTCAGCTGAACAAAGAGCAAAACCTAACCTTATCAGATCGAGTTAAGGTATATTTATCAAGTACAAAATCAAGAACAAGGCAATGCAGAGCAGTTGCTCAGTGTCACTAAGGACACAGGCATTCTATCTTCCTACATAATTGTGAAAATTTACCTACACACTTCATACATCATACTAGAAAATGAATAAAAAATATAAATGAATAAACAGCTTTATGCCCTTTAATAAGAATTTCAAATCTCTCTTATCTCTATATATCATTAAAATTTCTCTTCAATGACATTGGTTGCCTGACCTATAAGACCTACCATAAGAAACAGGGAAATCTCAGAAGGAGGCATTTTAAATAAACTATAGATACTCCAAAGTAAAACCCTCATAATATGAAACAAAGGAAGAGTGGATATATGTTGGCAGACAGCCATATCTAGCACTTACATAGTTTTTTTTTTTTTTTTAACTCATGCTGTTCAAGTAAATGAAATTCTGGAAGACAAGGCTGTATTTTATCCACAACATGAAATTCACTTATGTTCTGTTGCCATATAAAGACAACCATATGTTTCATGTGCAGATAAATAGGAATGAATCATATAAAAATATAGGTCTAATGCTTAGTCAATTAACCTGTGTCCAGGACTATTTTAAAATAATAGATATCTATAGAGGAATAACCTTTCTAAGAACCAAGGATAGAGTCACTTAAAGTCATTTTAAAAAGAAAATGTACTGAGATATTTAGTAAATAATTTCTCACAAAAAATGTGTTATAAAATCACATTTATATATCAGATACATATAAAATGTAGTAACACAATACAAGAAGAGATCCAGACTTTAAGTATGGTATATTTATATTTACTCAGAGAGGTCATTCTTATACACAACTTGATTAATATAAAATGTAACAATAAATTCTATAAAGTTAAGGAAAATTTCATGAAATGTGTATTTGATTATGGTGGAGACAGAAAATTTGAATTGTGGATGGCATAATCAAAACAATGTAGTAAAGAGTTGAATTCCATCTAGGCTGAAAATATGGGTAGGCTACACTCAAGTCACATGATTTTTTATGGACTATATATACCACAAAGAGTCAACGAAAGGTTGGAAGAAATTTGTAAATATCATCTATGCAAAAATGTAAAAATGGCGAAAATATAGTAAGAAGAGTTCAATGTGGTATGTTCTGATACTGTATTTTCCCCAATGTACAAATGAAACTGTCTGAAGTGTTTGTGAAAATAGATTGTATAGCTGATTGTATATGAATAGAAAAGAAAAAGGACCATAACATCAGAATACTCTGAGATAAACCTGGTTCATAATTATTCAAAATACAGGTGAAATTTAATTTTTATGTTGATTTCAAAGAATAAAACCTAAAGATATGTTAAATATAGTTATATGTCATACAAGCAAAGTTTCAATAATGATCAAATATGGAGGCCATAAACTTAAAATAAAATACACATTCTAGAGAGAAACCAAAAGAGAACAACACTAAAATTAGACTTGCATTTTAAAACTAATTCAGTATTTATACACACACACACACGCGCACACACACACACACACACACATATAATATGTCTGATTTTACTTTTAGTGTGTGTGCACATGTGAGGGCACTTGCATGATTATGCAGGAAGCTGCAAAGTTCAGAAGACAGCATCAGATTCCTTGCAGCTTGACTTATTGCTAGTGATTGTAAGCCACCCAACATGGGTACCAGAAACTGAACTCAGGTCCTCTAGAAGAGCAAGAAATCCTCTTAATCACTGAGCCATTTATCCAGCTTCTAAAACTGTTTTATTTGTACCTTTTAAAAAAGATTGTCACCCCACTT
>PVIH01000932.1:263420-279780 GCA_004025045.1 Sigmodon hispidus
ATCCAAGCATTATTGGGTCAGTGGGACCATAGGACTGTCTGCTCCCTGCCCAGGGAGGGGATGGGGAGTTGCAGAGAAGAAAAATGACCAGATGTGGTGGGAGGGGGAAGGGACCTTGAATAAGGATATACAGGGATGGAAAAAAAAATTCAGAGGGAAAGCTGAACACAAAGTAAATATATGTGTAGCAATCTTATTTAAATTACCACCCTTGATAAGCCATGCTTATAATTCTTATCTTCTTTATAGTTATTGTTAACTTTTCAGCATTTTAAATTCATTTTATTGTTTTTTTGATAAATACAAAATAAAGAAGAAAAAAAATAAAAAATAAAAATAAAAAAGATTGTCAGATTATTAAGGGTTACAAAGCTATGGGACAAATCTCCTACAGCTCTTCTCTTATGAGCATCACTGTATGTTTCCTTTGGTGCTTAAAAGATAGAAATGAAAAGTCACCTTTTGGGTTGCTAGCAGAAATGTCTAAGGAAAAATGTTTTAAGCCCAGTGCCTTGGCTGACTTTTCCTCTGGAGGCTTTTGTACTTTTTATAGCCTGAGGTCTCTCATTTTTATGAAAGGTCAGGTATGCATTTGTTTCACAGATTTCAGGAAATATTTCACAGTTGAAAGAAAATAAAAAAGTGATTATCCACTAAAATATATTATAGCATGTATATTTGCATCTTCAGTTAGTCATGAAGAGAAACAACTTTTTTAAAAAAATAAACATTATTCGTGTTAAATAAAGTGTAGAAAATTACACAAATAATTTCTGTGAAAGGGCTTTAGGATATCCTTGACAATCTATACAAACCTTTTAAATACAAATATTTGCTTAAGTGTAGCTATAGTTCTTTATACAAAACCGAATTAAATAGGTCACTTCTTATATATGAAACTTTGTTATGAACTGTTTTAATACCTGGCCTAATTCAAAGCTCATATTTGCTCCAGTTTTTTAAGAATTTAAAATATAAATAACTTGTTTATATTATTTCCTCCTTCTTCCTCCATCTCCTCCTATGTTCCTTTAGACCTTTCTATATGCATAACCTCTTACTTTATTGTTCTTAATTATATATACATATACATATAAAATTAAAGAGCATATATATTCTACTGAGTTTATTTAGCATTGCTCATATGTATATCTAATTAAGGCTGACCCCTTTGTATTAAATAACTAGTTAGGTTGTGCATTTCGGGGGAAGACTGATTCTTCTCTCAAAAGTCATTAACTGCATGAATCTCTTCATTTTATGTGAAGCCTTATGAGATTTCCTCCACCCACATTGGCATGTCAACAGATTTTGTTATTGATTAGTTCTTGTTTAAATGATATTGTTGAGATTTCATGGGTACAGCCCATCAGACATATATAGAAGTCACTATCTTGCAGCAGATTCTCTACTCTTCTGGCTCTACCAATCTTTCTGTCCCTTCTTCTTTCTGCCATGGGCTCTAAATCTCAACTCTAACTGTTGTGTTGTAAAAGCATCAACTGAGGTTGGGCACCCCACATTCAGTTGTGCTCTGCATTTTGATCACTTGTGGACTGCTGTTATAATCTGTCTACTGCTGAAAAAAAAATCTTGATACAGGATGAGAATTACACTTACCTGTGGATACAATACTAAGTATTTAGAATACAGTCAAAAAATATACCATTTTGGAAAGTGATGGTAATAGGTTCTCTGTGGCCTTACCAGCTTTAGGTAGTTGGCTAGGTTTACAATATTAGGGCATGAATTCCTTCCTATTGAGCAGGTCTAAAGTCCACTTAGACATCTGTAATAATCACCAAGACTAATTTAGTTTTGGACTATCTTGTCATTCTGGTAAATGTGGTAAGCACTACAGCTGGGTAAAGCCATTGATTGTTTTCTTTCTTACGAACTTGTTTAGCAATATTTGGTATTATGAAGGCTTGTCCTCAAAGAGAAAGCTTATAGGTCACATTCAGTGTGTCCAAAGTAAGTCTCTGTTCAGCAATATGAACTTACCTTTAATATCTGGTAATCACTCAACAGCAATGGCAATAACATATTTTTAAAAAAAATTTAATAATGATTTTTTTAATTTTAATAATGATAAACTTTTTAAAGTCAAACAAGAATAAAGCATAGGTATCTTTATTTTTTTATTTATTGGTAATTTAATTTTCTTACTTATCAATCTTTTAGGCTTAGTGATATACATACATCCATTCATATACATAAATATATCCCATTAAGTCTACTAAGGTTTTCCCAAAGTGGTTTTTTTTTATAATTCCATGGGAAGTTGTCAGTACAATAAGATAGAAATTTAATAACAATATTTTTCCTATCTTTAGAACACTACAATAGCTAACATTTGAGAGCCCCCAAATTGCCATGCAAATAGAAAGTATTAGTAAAGAAGAACTCAGATAGATGCTAAAAACATGAGATGACCATCTACTATATCAAATGAGTGTCTATTTAAGTAATATATCTTAATTTCACTTTTTAGTACCATAACATATCATTCTGTATTTGTGTTTGTATAGTTTAATAAAAGCAGTCCTGACACATTAGCACCATTATAAAATAGATTCTATATAGCTATTCCTGATAAGTTATGCCTGTTTGGACAGGTTCTAATCTCTTCTACAATGTGGTTATAAGCTATATATACTAGGAGTTAAAGCTTTAGTAAATAGTAGCTTTCAAATGTTCTCTCTTTTGGCCAAAATCTCACTAATCTTGGCAAATTCTGTTTGTTCCCTGACTTCCACACCCTGCTTGTGGAAATTTTCTCAGGAAAATTTCTTTGCATCTCCCCATTTGATAGCAGAATATCAGCATAAGAGGCCTGGAGACCAACTTTGTTCTGGGTTATAGGAAAAGCTGGAGTCTAAGTGTGGCCTGCTGGATTATCATTGTCTATGGCTAGAATTGTAAGCTACAGGCTACCCATGATTTGAGATTCTCCTTCTACTTCCCCCACAAAATAATCATAAGTTTCCATGAAAACACAGGGAAGCTGAGAATTTTACTGGTTTTGAATCTAGAGAAATGTGGTAGGACTGCTTTCTGTATGCTGTGAATATCATTCTATACATAAAAGAGCTATTTTGGCCTGTGTGGAACACTGTAGAAGTGGGTGGAGGAATTACAGGAGAGACAGGAGATGGAGGGCCAAGTCAGGAGCCTCCTTTTGGTGCCAAAGAAAAAACATGTAGGACCCAGGTGAGCTGGGCCACGCCATAGGCCATGTGGCACATAGATTAATAGAAATGGCTTGTTAAGATGAAAGAACTAGCTAACAATGTGCCTGAGACATAAGCCAAACAGTATAAAATTAATATAAGCATCTGAGTCATCTTTAGGGGTAAAAGCTGCCATGGGCAGGTCAGACCTCTGGCCCAAATGGGGACAGAAGTCATATACAGCAGAGAAGTAAAAGCCTAGGGAAGAGGTGGGCAGCATTAGATGGAGGTGAAAAAATGCAGATAGAAACTCAGACAATGATAAAACAGACAGAAGGGGAAACGGTAAAGAAGATGGCTGAATTGAGAACTTTGTGATTACAGATTGTAAATGATGAGTCTCTTCTATGTAGATACAGCATAAATTAATTAATGTGAAGTCTTAATTTGCTTGTTTTCTAAGCACAAATGAGAATTTCACAGATAGTGAAGCAAAATAATTAAGGTGCAAGCAAATCAATGTATATTGACATAAATTCAAAATTCTTAATGGTGAGACTTTCAGTAGAAACAGTGAATACATCACTGTTTTTTATTATGTGATATATGTCATTGTGGGATCATCCAACATGAATATACTCTGGACATCTCACTGCATCTCATCCTTTCTAGAGTTTGTCAATCACAGTGATGGCTGGCTGCTTCAAATAATAAAACATCTTTTAATTTAAAAAGATCTTTGCTATATATGAGTGGGAAATAGGGCATTATCTTTAAAAGAATCTCAATGTTTAAGTATGATAAATGGAGACTTGTTAATAAGGTTAGCTAACCCCTGGGGATTACAACTGGGGTGTCACTTAGGTACACATAGTAGATTTTAATGATTGTGCAATAAACTGTCAAAGATTTTACAGCTTACAACAATTCAATGACCTCGTAGTTTCCATGGGCCAGATGTCCAGGTATAGCCTTTCTAAGACTTCTGTTAGGATGTCACCAGGGTGTGATTAATGTGTCATCCAGTTTGTGTTAACATCTCCAGGCTTCACTAAAGAACAATCTGCTTTGAAAGTCAACCTAGATGTTGGCAGAATTCAATTTCTTAAGCTCTGTGGCTATATGCCTTAGCAGCCTTAGACACCGAATACTCTATACAATTCCCAACAGCTTCCTATATTCTTGGAAGCTGTTGTCTTTCTTCATTATGTTCTCTGACAAGGTCACTGACTGAATCACATATGCAAAGGTAACTGGTCACCTCAGAAGGACCTAGACTTTTTATAAAGAGTTCATTAAGTTGGAATCATCTAGAAATATCTACCTATTGATTAACTCTGTATGAGTTAATCAATTTTGGGCTTGGGATTTGGAATTTATATGTGAAAATTTCTTTACCTGTGTCAAATTCTGGAAGCAAGCTTTGGATTCTGCCTATGTACAAAGGATAGGGCTTATAAAAACAGGGAATTGAAAATCTTCTATGACCAACATGTTGAAATATTCTTTCAAATTCAATACATATTTTAGATAAGACTTTATTCATATGACTTGAAAAATTAATGATTTTAATAAGTTTTTAAAGTGTTGATAACTTCTCAATATAGTTCTTTCTTATAATTTATATGTCATAGTCAAATTTATACAATCAGATAGAGTTTTAAATTCCTTCCAGTGAACAGTTAGTAGTCATTAACATCCTTAGGAATAGAAATCTTACGTCAACAAAAATACATCACTTTATAAAGAAAAACTCAATAATTAATCACTAAAATGTTTTCAAAAGTAAAAATAAAAATCAGCATCAATGTCAATCTTTAATTAAAGCTTCTTTTCAGTTATCTTGGTTAAATGACTAGTTGAATATTATCTACAAAATATTATTAGATATCAATTATGATTAACTTGATCAAGTTTACATTTTATGAAACACATTTATCCATAGAGACACATGAAAAGTAATGTGCTTTCAAAAGTCAATTTTACTCAAGCACCTTCTTGTAAGAGAGAACAGAAAGAATGTAACAGTTAACAGATGGGAAAGGAAGCTCTGAAGTGCTCTGGACATGACAAGACTATTCCACCTATCAATCACAGCAGCTGTGATTACCTACATGAGACTTAAAAGAAAAATGAAGCTATTTAAATATCTAAAATGTCTGTGTGGAAGGGGGATGAGCCACAGAAATCCACCCCTATGGAAGGAAGTGTAAACTATTAATAGCTGCTGAGGGAAATACATTCTTTGATTTTAAAGTATGACGTTTTGCCCACCCTTCAGTGGATAGCCAGACACCCCTCACCATGAAAGCAGCACTAATTTGATTCAGATTTATTAATAATACAAAATATGAAGTTTTAATGGAGACAGTATGACACTAGAGAGTTAGGAAGAGGCAGTGATGGGCAGGTATAATCATGGTACATTACATAAATGGATGAAATTTTTAAATAGTAACAATTTTGTTTTAATATATAGTTCTTTGAGGCTTGACATATTATGTTTTGACTATATTTATGCTGCTTGCCAAACATCTTCCAGATCCACACTGCCTTATACATTGTGTTAGTTTGAAAGAAACTTGGCCTTGGCCTAAAGAAATTATGTCATTGTGGGGGTGGTCCCTGAGGTCTCTTTTCTCAAACTTCATTTACTGTGGCAGTCAGTCAACTTCCTGCTGACTTCTTGTTAAGATGTTGCTGTCTACTGTCATGCTCCCAATCATGATGATAATGAACTAAACCTCCTAAGCCACCAACTCAAGTAAATACATTTTGTACCAGTTCCCATGGTTGTAGTATCTTTTCAGATCAATAAAAATTCTAACTAAGATAAACACAAGCATATCATGAAGTATGAAAAGTAAAATATACAGTTTGAGCATACTTGGCATACCAAATTATCAAATATACTAGTATAATTACTGTTAATATTATAATCATTTACATGATTATATACCTGTGGATTCACTCATTTACTTACTATTTTTAAGAAAAGAACAATAGGACATAATTGTGTTGGACAATACACAGTCATTTTTCTTTAAGGTGGGTGATTGTTATTCCAATTAGAAAACAAAACTATGTATGATAAGAGTTAAGTTCCCCTGTTGAGCACTTAACTAGGTCTTCATATGTTTATACTTTGTAGAAACTTGATAGAAAGTAGAAGTATGGCTTCTCTGGGAATTCGTGTGTGTGTGTGTGTGTGTGTGTTGTGTTGAGAGAAACAGACAGACAAACACACACATACATACAGAGAGAGAGAGAGAGAGAGAGTCTTTCAGAAATACCATCAGACTCTGTGACTCTAGAACTATCAATGCCGTTCTCCTAATAGCCTTTCCTCTATTCTTCATTGTCTGAGATAAAACACTTTTTAAGGAAATCACTTTATATGTGTGTGTTTCTGAAAGTCTGGTTTACTCAGCTACTAGAAGCCTAAACTGAAAAAGTGTTTATTTTTTATGCTTACTTTTTACCCTTTATATTTAGAAGATAGATTTTGTCACTAGAACCTAAGAAAAGCAATAATCTTGATAAACATGATTGTATCTACAAATGGTAGTTGGGGAAATTGTATGGGAATTTAAAAAAACATTGAAAATTATTATATACATAACATTATATTTTATTATACTTAATTTATGTTAGATAAATAAAATATTAAGAAAAATGTAGTCCTGTTTGACTTTCTATTCATTCTGACTTAATTATATTTTAAAAAATAAAATTAGTACTTACTAAGATTACATATATTTCCATAAGAAACAAAAATTATTATATAATTATAAAATAAATTTATAACATATTGTGTTGTACCATATGTACATACATATACATGAAGGGTTTATAATAAATATTTTAATAATAAAAATTTACCAAGCTATATTTATTTTCTACAATTCCATTTTTCTGTGATAACCTAAAATCTATTTATAATTCTATGCATGTTTTATTCTTGGATAGATACACATTTTTAAATTTGGGATATAGGGTACAGCATTAAATGTTTCCTCTGGTTCAGTAGAATTCTCAGCAGGTCATAGAAATCTAGATCATTCTTAATATGAACCATCTGCTTTGAAGTTGGCTCAATTCTGAGAATAAATTCACTTTTATTAGACAGAGACTAATGGAGAGAATGAATAAGGCAAAGTGTATTTCCTTAGAGGACAAGATGAAATAGCATGATAACTTTCAAAAGAGGATTATGTTAACAGAGCCCAGGGGTTCTTAAGTGCAAAGTACCAGGAGTTTTGATTTTTAATTTTTAACATTAAAACAAATGAATTTTATTCTACCTAAAAAGAAAAAAGAAAAAGTTATTCTAGATAGATAAAATAGAATGCATTGTTTTGTATGACAAATTCAAGAAACTTTAAAGATTAATAAAGAGTACCTTATACAAATTGGAAAAGAAGTGAAACTACTTCTATTTACAGATGACATGATTGTATATATATGTGATCCATAAAATTCTACCAGAGAACTACAGCTGATAAACACCTTCAGCATTGTAGCAAGATACAAGATTAACTAAAAGAAATCAGTAGCCCTCTTATACACTAAAGATAAAAGGGCTGAAAAAGAAATAAGGGAAACATTACCTTTTATAATAGCTGCAAATAGCATTAAGTACCTTGATATAACTATAACCAAAGAAATATCAGATCTGTTTAACAAAAATTTTAAATCTCTGAAGAAAGAAATCAAAGCAATCTACAGATTCAATGCACTTACCATCAAAATTCCAACACAATTTTTTACAGACCTTGAAAGAACAATACTCAATTTTATTTAAAATTACAGGAAAGTCAGGATTGCCAAAACAATTTTGCTCAACAAAGGAACCTCAGGAAGAATCACCATCCCTGATTTCAAATTATACTATAGAGCCACAGCAGTAAAAATAGCTTGGTACAGGCATAAAAACAGATTTTTGTATTAATGAAATTAAATTGAAGTCCCAGACATTAACCCACATACCTATGAACACTTGATTTTTAATAAAGAGGTCAAAAATATCCAATGGAAGAAAGATAGCATCTTCAACAAATGGTGTTGGCATAACTGGGTGATAATGAGTGGGAAAATGAAAATAGATCCAAACCTATCACCTTGCACAAAATTTAAATCTAACTGGATCAAAGACCTCAACAGAAACCCACCTTCACTGAATTTGATAGAAAAGAAAGTGAGAAATACTCTCAAACCCATTGGCACTGGTGACCACTTTTTTTTTAAAATAACACTAGTGGCATAGACACTAAGAACAACAATAAATAAGTGAGACCTCCTCAAACTGAGAAGCATCTGTAAGGTCAAGGACACAGTGAATAAGACAAAAATGACAGCCTCCAGAATGAGAAAAGATTTTTACCAGCCCTACAACTAACAGAAGATTGATCTCTAAAATATATAGAGAACTCAAGAAACTAGAGCCCCAAACCCTGAATACCCCATTCAAAAAATGGGGTTCAGAACTAAAAAGGGAATTCTCAGCAGAATTACAAATGGTTGAAAGGTACATGAAAAAGTGCTCAACATCTTTAGCCATCAGAGAAATGTAAATCAAAACAACTTTGAGATACCACTTTATACCTGTCAGAATGGCTAAGATTAAAAGCACAGATGACAGGCTATGCTGAAGAAGATGTGGAGCAAGGAGAACACTCCTCCATTGTTGGTCTGAGTGTAAACTTGTTCCACAAATTTGGAATGCAGTATGGCAGTTTCTCAGAAAACTGGGAATCAATCTCCCCAAGGATCCAGCAATACCACTTTTAGGTATATACCCTAATGACACACATTCTTACCCCAAACATTAGCTCAACTATATTCATAAAAGCATTATTCATAATAGCAAGAACCTGGAAACAACCTAGATGCCCCTCAACTGAGGAATGAATTAAAAAACTGTGGTACATCTACACAATGGAGTATTACTCAGCAGTAAGAAAAAAAATGATATTCTACAATTTTCAGGCAAATGGATGCATTTGGAGAACATCTACCTGAGCGAGGTATCACAAACCCAGAAAGAGAAATAGGGGATATACTCACTCATTAGTGGACTTCAAGAAAAATATTAAAAGAGAGAGATGTTACTGTACACAAAAAGACAAGGCTAGAACATAGCTAAATGACACGATGCCTCACTTCTGTATCCATGGCCTCTGGCAGGGGTGTGGGTGAGGAAAGCCTTGTTTTCTTCAAAGGTCTGGCCACAGTGAATTTAATTATGCTCCAGTAAGTACATGAACAGCATGAATGGGTGTTTTTGTGGTTTTGTAAATGGGGAGATCAATAGAATGAGTATGATTCTGAGAGTTCTGATAACTGAGTGTGATGGAGTGCATGATATAAAAATACTAAATAATAAATATATAAAAAAACAATAAATAAAAAAATAGAAATAAAAATTATAAGGCACTAGCACCCAGAAATAATGAAAATGTTAAAGAAAGTTATTCTCTTCAATATATTTCTGTTTTAGTAATGACATGACTATCCTTAACACTGTTGACTATTCCCATTATGTCGATAGCATTATTTTTAACTATGTAAGAAAAAATCCTTCCAATTTTTATCTTTTCCTTTTTTAAATGGAATTTTTTTTCAGTTGCTTGTAGAATTTTCTTTCTCTGCATCCACCATCTAGATTCAAAAACTGATGCTACCCAGCAATTCGCGGTTGGCCATATTACTCTGGTCATCTTGAGGGAGTTCACTGCTGAACTGCAACTATGACTTAAGACCTAATAACTCTAAGATGTAGAGAGCATTACTTCCCAGAATTCTTGGCATATATATCCATTTGTATGGAGACTTTCCTCCTGGGTATCTCTAAGGTACATTAACTTTAAGAGACTAACTGTATCACTTTTGCCTACCTTGCCATATTTTTATCGTATTTCAAGTTTTATGTACTAAGAAGAATATTACACTCATCCAGTTTCACTGGCTACAAAGCTGGAAACCAGTGAGTCATCCTCAAAAGCTCCCATCTTACTTCAACAGATCATCATGTGCCTGATAAATATTCATCCTAATAAATGTCCTTTCTCCCCGTTTTATTTTTGCCATTGTATTGTGCCTCAAAGTGTTGCCTTGAGATAACCCTCCCACTGCCACACATTCTGCAGTGCTACAGGTCTGAGAACTGTCATTGCTGATACTTGGTATCACCTGATTGCAAATCTTTATTCCTAATATCCTCCATCTTGAAATCTTCAAGGCTGTTTCACTTTTAACCAGCTTTAACATTTTCATTCTTTAACAAAATATAATATATATTCTTACTATGACAGAAAAGGATGTTTCCTTTATCAAATAATTTGTCTGTTAACAAATGAAAGAAAGTTAATTATATGGTGTAAGTTGTTAGTGGTAAAAGATACAAGTGCAGGACCATCTTTCCTTAGGAACTGAAATATTGAAAATCAGTAGTTTCTTTAGAGCAAATACAGCATGCATACTAAATATAAGGTTTGCTTAATTAAATTAAACCAACAGACCTTGTTATATTAGAAAACAAAAATAGCAGAACAAATAATTTGTAAGCTTATCGAAAGTTGCTTTAAAAGTAATAAGTCATGTTTAACTATAAGAAAGTATAGAAATAATTGTGAGTTTAAAAATATATTACTTTTTTTTTTATTTCGATCTTATTATGGAAATGAAAATGAGTTGACAGTTTTGCAAAGAAATGTTCAGCCTTTGCACTGAATGCAAAAACCATTCTGATTTGAAGCTTCAAAATGGATCCGTTTTTTCTGATCAATCAGGAAAACAGACTAGTGACTGTGGTCTCTTCTTATTCAAATACTGACTTGAGCAGGTCACTAATTGCTCCTAAAAGTATAGCTGTAATGCTGACATAGAAGATATATTTGAATCTGTACAGATGACAGATAATAGTGGCCCTCTGTCTTACTGTCCTCATTATAGCAATTCAGACATATGACATGAATTATAGACATTATAGCACTAGAGGCTGGGAAGGTTAAACTTAATTTTTTTTTATGATTACAAGACATTTTGTCTATTACTGGCTTTGGACTTAACTCTGAGGTGTCTACAAAGTTAGGAATGTGTGGTCTAATTTAAGCCACAAGTTCTGCATCTAGAACTGTGCTTAAGCAAAAGAAAAACAATTAGTATTCCGAGTCTAAATCTATGAAAAATGATTGTACAAAACTATTTTCACAACCATTTTGAATGGGAAATAATTTGTTTACCTCAGTGTTAGGAGAAATAGATCTAGGTGAAAGGATACTCAAAGAAGAGAAGAAAGAAGAAAATGTGGTCAGAATGTAATATATGAAGGAAGAATAAATAAAATAATTTTCTCAGGTTTTCATCTCAAATATTAAAATTTTGGTAGAATTATATTTTAAACAGTAAAATTTGTATTATCATTCAATTCTTATTAGGAGGCATTTTACCTCAATTTTAATAATTCTGCATACATGACATTTAGTGGGGTGATTATAAATGAGATCGTCGTAGACTTTTGAGTGGTATTGAATTTAAGTGTTACGTTCAGTGGTAATGCTACCATTCCTATTAGGTGGTTCCAGTTCAAGAATTTCCTTTGGAAAGGACCAATTATATCTCAAAGTATGTAGTCACACTGGGCCATGGAAATTATTATTTATTTTTATTTTCAGTATATACTCATTATATAACATTGTGAGTTTCATTATGACATCCTAAAGCATTTATGGCATAATTTGATCCTATTACATTCCATGACCCTTTCCTTTTGCCATTACCCCTTTCTTTGGTCCTTTTTTCTTCCCAAATTTTGTCTTTTATGATTTCAAGTCATATAATTTTATTTTTAAGTCTGTATTTTATATAAACGAGGAAGCTATATTTTCAGGAGAATAAATAGAGTATTATGATGTTAAGCAAAATGGAAAATTATTCTTGAGGACTGAAGGCTAAAAGCCCTGAGTGTTCATGGATATGACCCCAGGAAGGGATATCTTGCTGTCTGTGATTCCACTGAAGTAGGACCTTATTGGTTACGTCCGTATCTCCAGTATATTTGCTGTGTTCTTGCTGCATCACAGGTTTTCTCCAGAGGTTCTCTTAGTTCAGTGTCTCTTTTCAATGAATCACTTGTGATATAGTATGTAGAGATATGGTCTTTAATATTATGTGCTTTCTATATCCTGGCACCTGTGAATTTGTTGTCTCAGTCAAAAAAGACTTTGTAGATATGATAACAATGAAACAAAAAAGACACAAAGTTTGTGATGAATGTTGGAGAGATTACAAATAACTTAAGTTTCCACTCATTTCAGACTGGACATTCTAATACTGCTAGATTTTTAGGAAGTGAATGTCTATATGTTTGCTCTTAATTGGATATCATTATTATTATAGCCTTGGGAACTTTTCCTAGTGCAATCTGGACATTTCTGTTCTAGATCAGAAAAGTTTAATATGATGATAATATGAGAATTACAGTGAGAAAAGACAGTAATGATTGGAGCTTTTGCCTATGTTTTTAACATTTACCATTGCGTTCTCTGGATAAAGACTAATTAGACAGCGACATCCAGCACCAGTCAAATATTGAGAGACTCACAGCATTTAAGAGATTCCTCCACCTCATAACATCCTTAGTTACACACCTACATTATAATGCCAATAGGAGCATTATTGTCCTAGAAATTTAATGTACAGAACTGATGCATATGAATATATCAAATCAAATGTTTTTAGTAGGTAGAAATATAAGCAATTACTTGTATTTTAAATATACTAAGACATTTTCCTTTTGGTAGTTTTTAGGATTAAAATTTATTATTTCCAATTGATAGATAAAACAATAATTTTTGTTACAATGACACTTACAAAATACATTTTTTAATTATAAGCTATACTTATAGACTTCCTTTTGTATTAAGCCTTTATTTTTCTATTGAGTGACTCAGAGATAGCTTTACCTTTGTAAATAAAACATTATCTGAATTTGTTAAATATTCATTGCATAATGCATTATTTCCAAATTTGTAAATCAAATAATGATTAAATAAACTTCTTAGTCATTTTTGGAAATCAAATTCCATCTTGATTTGTCACAAGATTGAGAAAGTTATTTCCTATTATAATGCTATTAGATAATAGTCGCATGATTTCAAAATGTTGTGGCAGTTTTAGGTGGTAAGCTGGGTGCAGAACAGCCCTGAGATCTTGTGCTTGGCTGTCAGTGGAACAGAACTTGGAACGATCCACAAAGGGCTAGATTTCCCAAAGCAATCTAACCTGAAACTGCTCATATTCACCATCAACAATTTTTCCATTCCCTATGAAATTTTATTTATTTTTATCTTAGTTTTTTGAGGCAGAAAAATGGATTATCTTGATTTGATCACTACAATTACCTCACAAAAGTTCACTTGAAAGAATTAAGAAAATGGCTCCGGCAGTAAAGTGTTTTCTGAGCAAGCAAAAGGACTCCAGTTCAATCCTATAGCTCTCATTTGAAAAAGCCATGACAGGGACCTGTCAACCCAGAGCTGGGAGGTTGACACAGAAGAATGGGATTGCTGGTCAGCTGGTCTGTTGTATATTTCCAGTAAATTTTTAGAAAAGGACTGCTGTCCTACTACATTAAAAAAAAAAAAACTAAAAAAAAAAAAAAATATTCTGAGTGAAGTAACCCTGACTCAGAAAGACAACCATGCTATGTAATCACCCATAAGTAGATATTAGGAGGGATTGTATAAAACAGGGGCTCAAGGTCATGTTGGAGGAACACACAGAGATGGGGCTGAACTGAACTCATGGGAGCATATGGTCTTTGAACCAATAGTTAGGGAGCCTCCATGGGACTGACCTAGGCCTTCTGTATGTTTGTGATAATTTTGTAGTAACTCATGGGAGCATATGGTCTTTGAACCAATAGTTAGGGAGCCTCCATGGGACTGACCTAGGCCTTCTGCATGTGTGTGATAATTTTGTAGTTTGATCTGTTTGTAAGTCTCCTAGCAGTGAGATCAGAACCTATTCTAGCACTTAGCTGAGACACATAAACACTATAAGCCATCTAACAACTTATTAATTGAGAAATATTTGTTTGCAAAGATTGCCTTAACTTTCTACTTTGTTAAGTTAGATATTGTTGTATTTATTTCCATAAATAATATCTAGGTATGAAATCTCAGTAGCTATTATACACAATGTTGCTATGAACATAGTTGACAAGTGTCTTTGTGGTATGATTGAGCATCTTTTTGGTATTTGCCTAAAATTGGTATAACTGGGTCTTGAGGTAGGTTGTTTCCCTTTTTTTGAAAAACCACCATATTGATTTCCAAAGTGGCTGTACCAGTTTGCATTCTCATCAGCAGTAGAGGAGTGTTCCCTTTATTCCACATCCTCTCCAACATCAGCTGTCATCAGTGTTTTTGATCTTAGACATTCTGACATATATAAGATGGAATTTCACAGTCATTTTGATTTGCATTTTCCTGATGATTAATTCTCTAAGTATATTTCAGTCATTTGAGATGCTCCTGTTGAGAATTCTTCGCCTCTCAAGCAAGGAAGGGATAAGAAAAAATATGGGATATATATGCACGATAAAGAATTACAATGACCTCATGAAATTTTCAGGTAAATGGATGGAATAAGAAAAAATTAATTTTGAGTAAGGCAAGCCAGACTCAGAAAGATAAACATGGTATATACTCACACATAAGTGGATATACTCACACATAAGTGGATATTAGAAGAAAAGTAGAGGATAAACCACATACAATCCATAGCCCCAGAGAAGCTAGGGAACAAAGAGGGCTCAAAGAAGAGTGCATTAATCTTCCTGGGAAGAGGAAGTAAAAGAGATCTCCTCAGTAAACAGGGGATGGGTGTGGGTTTGGGGAGGGGATAGAAACTTGAGGGGCCAGATTGGGTGGGCTAGATGCAGAAGGCAGTTTGGAGCTAAATGGAAGGGTAGAGAAAAAACTGGTGTCAGGGAAACTTTCAGGAATCCACAAGAATAACCCCAGCTGAAACTCCTAGAAATAGTAGAGAGGGCATCTGAACTGACCATCTACTTTAATCAGATTGTTGACTATACTAATTGTTATAACAAAACCTTTATTTAGTATCTGATAAAAACAGATGCAGTGATCAATAGCCAACCACTGAGATGAGTGTTAGGAGCCCTCCTGATTAAAAGGGAGGAGTGATTGCGCAAAGCAAAGGGTCTAGGCCATGATGGAGGAACCCACAGTGACAGCTGACCCTAAGATCAAGGGAGTACATGGACTCTGGACCAACAGTTAGGGAACCTGCATGGGACCAGCCTAGGCCCTCTGCATGTGTACGACAGTTGTGTAGTTTGTAAGGTTCCTAACAGTGAGGTCATGACTTGTCCAAGGCACTTAGCTGGTTTTGGAAATCTGTTCCCCATGCTACCTTGTCCAGTCTTTGTCCAAGGGGAACAGCTCCGTCCTACCTCAACTTTCATGCGGCATGGCATGCAATGTTCAAGCCCATGGCAGGCCTGCCCCCTTTCTCAGTGGAGACAGAGGAGAAGTGGGTGGATAGGGAGGGGATAGATGGAGGTCAGAGAAATGGGATGGGAGGAGAGAGGGGAGGGGAAACTGTGGTTAGTATGTGAAATAAAAAAAAATGTTAATTAAGAAAGAAACTTTAATAGCAATTTATGCTTATACCTGCTTCACCATAGCCTCAACTCTTCTACTTTTAAAACTTACTAGTATGGTCAGTAGGAATGAACTACCAGTATGAATTTCATTTGTAATTATATTATAATGAAGAGAATACATCTCTTCATATATTTGTAATGCACACATCTGGATTTTGAGATAAATTATCTTTTCATGATTTTTATCTTCTTTTAAAGAATTTTAAATTTTTCATTAGAGAAATTAGTTCTTTAAGATATAACTTGCAAATCTTTTTTTAAATTCTTTTCTTCTTTATTTATTTTGTATTTATCAAAAAAACAGTAAAATGAATTTAAAATGCTGAAAAGTTAACAATAACTATAAAGAAGATAAAAATCATAAGCATGACTTATCAAGGGTGATAATGCAAATAAGATTGCTACACATATATTTACTTTGTGTTCAGCTTTCCCTCTGAATTTTTTTTTTCCATCCCTGTATATCCTTATTCAAGGTCCCTTCCCCCTCCCA
>PVIH01000933.1:0-50282 GCA_004025045.1 Sigmodon hispidus
ACACTCACACACCCACACACACTCACACACACTCACACACACACTCACTCACACTCACACACTCACACACACACCCCAGTTCCCTCTTCTTTCTTCCCCAGATTCTCCTTTTCTCAACTGCTGGCTCCTCTGGCCAGCGTTGTTCCAGATTGGCCTCTTTCCATAATCTCAGATCACAAAAACATATCCAGGTTTCTGAGTAAACAGGTATAAACTATGGGAGAAAAACTGAGAAAATCACAAACCTAGAGTTGAAGTCACTTAAGTCACAAGCCAAACCAATCTCTGAGGCATTTCACTTCAGGGGGGAAAAAAAAGACATAAAATTCCAATCTAGAAAATCCACTAAACCAAGCCCCTGACACCTGGAGTTTGCACTTAAATCTAGGCAAGAACTTTTCAGCTCAGTCTACTTTTTCTGCTCTACACTAGTCATGGCTGGGTCTAGAGCCTCCAATACAGTCTCCTCCTCACCCCTGAAGGCTCTAAACAGTACTGACGGTTCTCACCCGGCCTTTGGGATTTCTCCCATTGAAAAATCACAAAGAGAAAGGCTCTTAGCATGGAAACTAGTCTCAGAAGCCATTGCACTGCAAATGTGGTCCCAGAGTGGGGAGGGGGTAAGGGGGTTCTGCCCAGTGTCCTCTACCCACGGGCATCATGGGAAATTGTCAGCCTGTCCTGAGGAACACAACCTCCACCCTCAGACAACCCAAGCTGGGGATGCATTTTTTCCTGTCTCTCCCCTACCAGGACCACAACTTCTCCCCTCCCACCTAGGCCCACCACCTCAATAGTCTATCATAATTTTACACTGCAGAACACTGACCAGCCACCAGTAAGCAAATTCTGAGATGTCCCCATTCTATAAGAAAATGGAAAAACTGTTCCCACTGGTTTTAGGATGAGCACCCACTCCCTGGTTCCTCCATTTCTCCATCCCTGGGGCACCTCTTGCTCATGTCTCCCAGCAGGACTTTGGGCTAGCCCTCCACAGATCCCACTTCCCCATGGACCCTTCCTTCTGATGCTCAGCCTGAGCTGTCCTTGGCGAGACACAGTGCCACATGGGTTCTCCAGTGGACATGCCACCTGGACCCCTTGGAAGAGCCCCAAATATAGCAATCATCATCTGACTCCAGTCTCAAGTGTGTTACTTATGAAGACTTCAGATGGTCGGCTCTAGCTCTCCAAACAATCCTACATCCATAATCTTATTGATTATGGATAGCCCTGGGAAAAGATGGACATAACACAGTTTTATCTCAAATTTCAAACAAGAAACATAGCTCCCTTTAGAGTCTGAGACTGAATTCAGACCCTGGCTTCAAATTCTTTCTCTGTTCCTTGTCCTTGGGGCCTGTTTTGAGGACAACCTAGGGGTCACACAATGCTGGGCAGGAGATACCTGAAGTTCAAGTTTATATGTCATGTCTGTGCTATCTGGGGGTGGGGCCTGTGGAAGATAATTAGAATATCTGACATCATTAAGAGTGGAGCCCAATAGACTCCAGCAGTGTTTTTAAGGTGAGAAAACAGGCCCTGGGCAATGTGGTTTTTTCTGTCTCACCATGCAATGTCTTCATCATGTTACCAAGGGTTCATGGCTGTAAGTATTCCTGGCACTCCACGTGGTTGAGCCAACATGACTCCAGTGGGATGCACCTCGTATAGAGGCACACCCCTAAACATGACTACGTAAACCTGTGCACACCCCTTCTCTTAAAAAGAGACGCCATATTTTGGTCGCTCTCTTCTCCTGTCCTACTTCTGTTTCTGTACCCGCCTGGGAACTCTCCTAAATAAACCCTCGTGTGGCCCTGGTAGTGAGAGTGTGTGTCTCTTCTCATGCGCAAAACCAACAGTGACATGCTTTTGGATTTCCCAGCTTCCAGAACCATGACCTAAACAAATCTCTAGTCTTTATAAATAATCTAGTGTAGCACTAATTCTGATTGTAATGAAAGAGACTCAGAGCCAGATATCGGAGCAAAGGCTAAAATATCAGAGAGAGGAAACACCACAGTCAAAGCTCACCCAGCTATCTTCCAGCTTCCTCAGCCTTGCTCCTGTTTGTATCTAATTGCCAATGTTTTCCCAAGCCTGCCTTAAATACCCTTCTCACCCAGCTGTACCCCATCCAGGTTAGAATTAAAGGCGAGAGCTACTCTATTTGGTAGTCAGCCTTGAGCTCACAGAAACACAGAAAGATCTCTGTCTCTGGAGTTATGGGATTAAAGGCATAGGTCACCACTTCTGGCTTCCCTGCTTTCCTCCCTCCCTCCCTCCCTCCCTCCCTCCCTCCCTCCCTCCCTTCCTCTCATGCTAGGATTAAAGGTGTGTGCCATTGAAGTCCAGTTGTTTGGCCTTGTACTCAAAGATCAAGAACGCTCTGATCTATGTCTGCCTAGTTTTTGACTGTGGGTTGATCTCTTGATATTCTAGGTTTTATTAAATATGTAACATAGCACCACAATCTATTCTGTAGTGTTTTGTTACATACAGCACAAGAAAACAGACTAAGAGGCAGGCATCATAATTGAAGAAGTGATTGTCACAGCCACTGCCAATGCCCACAGGTTTGTAAAGACCCTCACTGGTGACTCAGTTGGATTTCGAAGAGTCCAGGAGTCTGTGGGTTAACTCATGGACAACATGAGTCATTGAAAATGGCCCTGGGATGGTAATCCAGCAGCATCTACAAACTTTCATCCTGTTCCTTTTTACACTTGCAAAATTAATGCATGTACATCCATAGGCATGCATGTGTCACAGAGATCGGAGGACAATGAGCCTCTTCTCTCCTGTCACCTGGGATATGGGGATTGAACTCAGGTCCTCAAGCCTGGCAGCAAGCCCCTTACCTGGAATATCTCTCCCCTCTAATGCCTCAGCTCAAGCTCCCACAAGGAAGATCACTCCCAGCCACTCCAGGAAAATGTATTCATTCTTTCCCGGAAGAGCTCCCAGCTGACCTGAGACAGCTTCTGTTGGTCTGTGTGACTCACTATGGGGCCTTTTGGGTCTCCCCTCCCACAAAATGGTAAGCTCCTTCAGGTGAGAGTCAGTCTGTTTCACCTTTGGGAGTCAGGGAGTGGGAGTATGTCCAGGTCAGGGCTCACACAGGTATATCCATGGAGACTTCAACCTTGAGGTATCGCTTGGGAGCCATCCACCTTGGTTTTCCAGACAAGGCTCTCACTGGAGCCTGAGATTTGCCACTTAGGCCATGCTGTCTGGCCATGGAGCTCTACAATCCACCTATCCTGCTTCCCCAGGGCTCAGGTAACACTTATACATGTGCCAACCTGATTTATTTTAACATCAGACTCAGGTCATCTTCTCTGCCTGGGCTTTGTGTCTGAGTGGTCAGGACACTTTATTTTATTTATTATGTATACAGTATTCAGAAGAGGGTACCAGATCTCATCATAGATGTTTGTGAGCCACGATTTGGTTGCTGAGAATTGAACTCAGGACCTCTGGAAGAACAGTCAGTGCTCTTAACCTCTGAGCCATCTCTCCAGCCTCCAAGGACACTTCCTAAGAGCTGTATCTTGTCCTTGCTTGGGGTGGAGGAGGCAGCATGGACTGAAGGTAACTGCTCTGGTTTTAGGGTCTTTCCCCCATGCTCCAACTGTTAAATTCATTGAGTTCAGTGGCTGCATATGGTGGTTTGAAAGAAAACAGCTCCCAAAGGGAGAGGCACTATTCGGAGATGTGGCTTTGTTGGAGGAAGTGTATCACTGTGGGGGCGGGCTTTAAGGTCTTTTTCTCAAGCTTTACTTAGTGTGACAATCAGTTGACTTCCGGTTGCCTGCAAGATGTAGGACACTTGGCTATTTGTCCAGCATCATGCCTGCCTGCTGCCATGTTCCCTGCCATGATGGACTCAGCCTCTGAACTATAAGTGAGCCACCACAATTAAAAGTTCTCCTTTATAACAATTGCTGTGGTCATGGTGTCTCTTCACAGCAATAGTAACCCTAACAATGACAATGAACTATATTTCTTTCCCTCCACCTAAACCAGAGTCCCCTGTGTACCCACTTTGTTCCCTGTGACTAGTGGAGACAGACACCAGTTTTAAGCACAACTGGATGTGAGCCTTGAGTAAATACAGAGGCTTTGGCAACATGGTGGGGGGGGGGGAGCAGGGAGTACCGCAGGCCTGGCAGTGAACCCAGACCATCTCTGCTCCATCCTGCTGCTCTGTGCAGCATCTCCCGCCCCTCCCTGCCCCCCAGAAGAGTTCTATTAATAACTTGTAATACCATTAGGTTTTGCTGTCACCAGCACTGACAACTCAGAGCTGTCTGCAAAGACACAATGAATGAGAACTCTTAATTAACACCTCCCTTAACAAAATAAATTAATTTTATGCAGTCATGATGTCAGCGATGTGACTTGCAGAGATGGCTGAGGCAACTTGGATCCACCTTGCAGGGCCACCAGGCTAGCTGCCTCTGCAAGAAACCCGTGAACACAGCACATGAGTATGGCTGCTCAGGCCAGCCTGGGGATATAGCAGCAGAGCAATGACACAGTAGAGGACCAGAGCAGAGGCTGGGAATCAAGGAGACTTCTCACTCTGCCTATGACTCCTGAACCACCTTGAGCATCTTTTCAATACCTTTCTGTTTCCCTCTGTAAAATAAGCTTCATTGCTTATCATATTATTTCTCAAGATTGTAAAGAAGATTTTTAAAAGCGAGATAGGGAAGAATTTAATATACTGTAGAGTGCTGTGCACAGGTGAGATACAGTGGCAACCACTTCCTCTTATTCCAGAGTCAGAGGGAGAAGAGGCCTGTGTTTTCCTGGTCACACACAAGTGAGATGGTCCCGGGAAACCCTGAGTTTCTTCAAGGATAGCCAAAGACAAGAGGAACATATCTGTCTATGTTGTTGACCCTCAGAAAGCCACTGTGCTAACAGATGCTTACTGCAAGTGAGGTCCTCACCATGGCTACCTTCCATCCCTCCCTTCAAAGGGAAAACCTACCCTTGTTGGAGGCTGAGGCTGCCCTGAGCTGAAAGAACCTCCATCAGGCCAGTCCTTACCAATCTCAGGACCCAGTATCACCCCACCTACCCTAACCCTTAATCCCTGGACAGCCTCCACCCCTCAGTTCCAAGGTCAGCTCATGGGCAGGACTCACCAGAGGAGAGGTAGAGGCCCTGCTTCCTCAGGGGTTTATGCTGCATTCCTACAAAAGAGAGAGTCCTTCTTCCCAGTGCCTACTCAAACATTTAGTAATTCAGACCCATTCCCAGGCATCTGTGAATAGGGATATCTGACAACTCCCCTTGGATCACACAGCATAACTGTGGCCAAGAAATGTCTGAGATAGCCAAGCAGGGATCCTTTAATGTCCCTTGGGGCTACAAGGAGTGGTGCCCATGTGTCCCTGTCCTTACTTGCCTGGGCTAGGGGTGCAGCAGTGACGAAGTCATTCTCTCATCCAGTCACCCCAACATTCCTGACATCTCCACAGCCTGCCAAGACCACAGGGGTCAGTGATTGACAAAAGAGGCATGGCACCTGCTCTCCTGTGCACAGAGCCTGGGAAGAGAAAAGAACTGTTCCTTGGTAACTGAATAAGCATTTCACAGTAGCTGCCTCCCTCTCTCTGTCTCTCTGACACACACACACACAAGCTCCAGGCTGGCAAAGTGAGGGCATGCCCTGGAAGGAGCTATAATGGGTCCAACAGGGAGGGATGGGATCACTCTGTCCATCTGTACTTCTACCGGAAGAGAGATGTCGTTAGTAGCTATGGGAACACCAAGTACTGCATTAATAACCCAGTCCATGTGGGCAGGGAAAAGCAATGATGTCACTCCATCACAAGCCCACAGCTGACCCACAGTGACCTCACCTAGCACCCCACATCTTTGCAAACACAATGGAATGGCTAGAGACAAAAGCCAGACCAAGGCAGCAACCCTAACGTTTTTCACATATGTACCAGAGTCCTCAACCCAGAGTCCCCAGGCTTGTGACATCAGCAGATCACAGACCCTTTCAGCTTGGCTCCTTGAAATAACAAAGCCTTGATTTCATGTTCCCTTTGCAAGGCCCCATTCAGCTGATTTCCCTCCTCATTCTCTCAGATTTAATTCACCCCAAGAATTTCAAAGGTGGGAGGCAATAGACCCTTGATGCTCTCCATTTCACATGAGCAGCTATTTGCTCTTGACCAGCATCCTGACCTCAGAGGCCCCAACACATCCTCTAAGAACTCTGGCAGTCTATAGCAACAGGGCTGTGGCACCCTTAGCTGTTCATTCTTGGAATGGGAACAGCCTGACTCTCACAATGGAGATCCAAGGTACATAGTCACATCTAAAGTTTCTTTGCCCAAATTCCACACATGGCTCTTCTTCTGGCTGGCTTTAGCTGCTGACACTCTCTGGAGGATAGAACACTTCCCTACTCAGGGCAGGCTGTGAAGGCCAGTTCTGTGCTTTCCTGTACTACCTTCATGTCCCAAGGAACCTGTACTCTACCTAATCCTGGTGACTCCCACACCTATGGTCATCACCCAAGCTGAGCATCACATTCTCTGGGATTTAAAATGTTAGTAAAAACAAGCCTGAGGACCAGGTTGACACAAGGTGTCCCTTCCCACCTTCCCTCATACATGAACTCCCTGATAGCTAGGGCCTCCAGTCCCCACTCACAAGGAACAAAAAGATATTGCATTCCCAAGGAACATCCCATCTCCTGGGGTCTCTATAGTTTGAAAACAGCAACTCTTGACCTGAATTTTTCCAAACACTGACTTCATACCAGTGGAATTGTGGACATCAAAGTGTTTTAGAGGCACCTTCCAGGCAACACCCCAGGTTACCCAACTCCTATTGGAGTGTGATCTTTCCTACTGAGGTCTCAGCTTGGTCTTAGACAGGATGCTGTGGCTTTAAGAAGCTCTAGGTTGGGGTGTGAGTGGACAGCATTGATTTTTTTTTTGGGGGGGGATGGTTCTGGAGATTGGGATTTGGATCAATGTGGCAATTACCTGGCAAGGTGGAACATGGTTCCTGGGATGAAAGCTCCTTTGTACCCTAGGCCGCTACTATCTTTCCTGGAAGAGACCTCTGCTGTGTCAGGGGACCCGTCTTGCACCCTAGGCCTCTTGTAACAAGCTCTTAAGAAGTCCAGAGCCTGGGGCTGAAGAGATGGTTCAGTGGTTAAGAGCACCGTCTGCTCTTCCAGAGGACCCCGGTTCAATTCCCAGCACCCACATGGCAGCTAACAACTGTCTGTAGTTCCAGTTCCAGGCAAACACCAAGGCAAATAAATAAAGTTTAAAAAAAAAAAAAAAAGTTCAGAGCCTTGTTGCCAAGGCAGGGTCACAGGCCAGGCTTGGTATAGTGGCAAGAAGCCAATTGTCTGGGCCACTGGGTTTTTAGGAGCCCAGAGAAAGCTCCTGAAGACTGTCAGTGGCCTGAGGACCAACAAAATGATCAGCCTGCCAACCATGCTGCTGGCCCAGCAACTAGATCAGCTCATCTTAACACCCTCTAGCAAATTCCCAACTCCCATACCCCCGCACATACCTAAGGAGGACAGTGACTGGAGAGCAGTGTTTCTCAACCTGTGGGTCATGACCCCTTTAGGGGTGTTGAATGACCCTTTCACAGAGGTCAAATATTAGATAGCCTGCATATCAGATATTTACATTATGATTCATCACAGTAGCAAAATTACAGTTATGAAATAACAATGAAAATAATTTTATGGTTGAGTTTCATCACAAAAGGATCACAGCATTATGAAAGATGACAACCAACAGTCTAGAAGAAGCTGAGGATACCAGGTGTCCCTATGAAGTTTTAGAACTGCCTTGAAGAGGCTCCAGAGAGAGGGACTCTGGTTTCTGTTGACTTTTCTGCCCTTCCCTGTACTGTGTGACATTGAATGAGTCCTCTCTCCACTCTTGAGCCTACAAGTCTAATCTATAGGAGCCTGGAGGACAGGAATCATCCAGTAAGGTTGGATATGGTGACTCTCAAGTCCTAGGCTATGATATCAGTTAGGGTTGCATTTCCAAATGCAACATCCTGTATTTTAGAAGATATAAAGTCCTCTGCAGCCAGGTCCCCAGTAGGTAAGAGCCCTTTGAAAATTTGAGCCCAAGTTCATTGTCTCTGACTCTCTCCCCTGACTCCTGGGTGTGGCTAAAGGACAGGATATTGAAAGGAACTCAGCTCTGTCCTTCTGGTCTTCGAGCCCAGATCATGGTGACTGAGCCTTGAAATTGCTCTATTTCTAAGAGTTTTACAGGCTATTCTGAAATATATACCAGAAGGACCCAACCCTCCCTTAGGACACAGTTAGGGGTAGCGTTGTTAGATGCTGCTAATAATGTTAACTTAATAAGGCAGACATGGTATTGCATATCAGCAACACCAGCATTCGAATGGTAGAAGAACGACTGGGAATTTGAGGTTATCCTTGGCTACACAGAGATTTTGAGGCCAGCCTGGGCTACAAGAGATACTGCTCAAAATAGAACAAAACAAGCAAACAAGAAACAATGTTAATTTACTAAGTCTTTGTTATATATACTTTTTTTGTTTTGAGATAGTATCTTTGGATTTTGTTTGCTTTGTTGTTTGAGACAGGATCTCACTGTATAGCCTTAGCTCACCTAGAACTCATTAAATAGACCATGGTGGCCTGTGACTCCCAAGTGCTGGGATTAGAGAGATGTGTGCCACCATGCTCAGCTGAGATAATACTCTATGCTTCTCAGGCTGACCTTGAACTCACTGTAGAGCTGAAGATGGCCTTAATGCTGGTACTCCTGCCTCCATCTCTCAAGTGCTCAGATTACAGGTGTGCACCCCAGCCTGCTTTGTGTAGCACTGCCAATCAAACCAGGGTTTTTCTGGGCAAGGACTCTACCAGCCAAGCTACATTTCTGGGCTCTGGTTTTTGTTGTTGTTTTGTTTTTAATAGTTTTTCTTTTTCTGAAATGGGTCTTATGTAACCCAGACTGGGCTCGAACTTGCCATGATGCCAAGGATGACATTGAACTCCTAGGTCCTCTAGCTTCTCTTCCTGATAGGATTATAGATGTATGCTACCACACCTGGTATTGCGGAGGATGGAATTTTTGGTGTTTTTTTTTTTTTTCTTTTGAGGGCTGCCAGGAATCCAGCTTGAACTTTGTGCATTGTAAGCAAGCACTCTACCAACTGAGCTACAGTCCCAGGGCCCTTCAGTGTTTTAAACAATCAAAAGCTACCAGGAGTGGGGTAGTTGTTGGCTAATATAACTAACTGTTGACTTTTGCTTTTTGCCTGGGTACCTTGATCTGGAAACTGTCAGCCAGGCAGCCTCTTCTGCCTCAGTCAGCCTCTCATGGCAGCAATTCAGCTTCCGTGAACACTCTCCAACCATGGCAGCCTCCAAAATCCCAACTACTGCTTCATAAAGCCCTGCCTTAGCCATGACTATTCCAAACAGCCCGTACAGCTACAAGCCCTGATGGAGACTAGGTGACCCTGCCTATCCTATCCTACAGCTCTTCTCACTGTAGGAGAAGGGATCTTCTTAGTGAGTCAGCAAAAGCTTTTCTGGTTGGTGTTCACATGAGGCTTGGATTAGTGGCCTTAGAAGCCAGGTGTGATAGAAAGTGTGACTTCTTTGTTCATAATAATAATAATAATAATAAATATAAAAATAAAAAAAGCCAGGTGTGCACATACATGATTGATGGGACTGCAATCATGAGCAAGCATGACACCTTCCTTCTAGATCCATATATAGGCTGTTTTCCACTGTTATGAGGTTAGCCTGGGAGGCTTCTGTCCTGTATATTACTCCACTTACAGTATTGGGTACACTAGGCCCAGTAAAGGGTTTTCTTGGTTGGTGTTTTGCTGACTTGTGATCTTTGTCCAGGGTGGCACAGATTGGGCTGGTTCACCAAGACAAGACCCTAGAAAGTTCTACCTCAGCAGCAACAGCAGAAGAAACACAGCTGAGTTCAAGAGTGGTCAATGCAGAAACTATGTTGGCAGAGACTGAGGGAGGTGACAATCTGCTACGTGATATGACAATGAGATCTGGCCTTCCAAGAGCTGCTAAGAGTCACAAATCCAAGGGCCCAACAGCCTAAAAGCTCAGGGGTTTCAGTACTTGCCCCAAGGCCTCTCTAACTTGAATACTAGAGTGCAGAGTCTCTGGGTAAAAGCCAGAGCTGTAAGCACCAGCTATGATGACTTAGAATGAGTGAGTCACAGAGTTTGCACACACAGTCTGGGAGCTAGTGGCCTTCAGGCACTCTGGCTACTGAGGGGCTGTTCTCTGTTGATGCTCTCTACCTGAATGAAGCAAGAAGACCCTCAGCTGGCCATCTGTGACACGCTCTCTGAAGCAAATGTTGGTGAGCAAGCACTTTGCAGCCACAATCAGCTGAGCAGCACCCCCAACCCCTTCAATCCAAGATGGACTCTTTGAATTGCCTCCCAAACACAAGATCTGTCTGAGAGTCAAGTGTGCTCTTCCCGAGTGGAGGAAGAGGCCTTGTGCTGTGGCAGGGGACTGGTGACTTCATCTAAGCAAAGTTTATAAATCTCCCTCTATCTCCCCCACTGCCTTCCTCTGCCTGCACTCTCCCGGTGAAAGATAGCATCACACCAACACAGTGCTGGATGTCTCCAGCAGCCATAATATAAGTAGATTACATGCATGGACATATCCATCTACCCTGCATGCCTTCAAGCTATAGACCAGGGCCCAGGGCAGACAAGAATCTACAGAGCACCTGTCCCCAGAGAACCCCAAACCAACATCAAGAACAGCATGAACAAGGCCCATGTGCCCTGAGACAGAAAAGGGTAGACAGGCCCCAAGGGACCTAAGGCCCCTCCTCCCCAGAGTACTACTAGTCACCCAGGGAATGGAATGGGCTGCCTCCCTTCCCATCATTCTAACAGAGAGTGGCCAGGCAAAAGGAACCCTTAGGACCATCTAGGATGAGCTTCCCTGTACAGACATCTAGGCTCCTGGGAACATATGATTACTCTAGACACCCAGTGGGTGGCGTGACCACTAATCGATCAGAACAGGAGCAGTAGGGTGAACTCTGAGCTTGCTAGGGAAGACTTCTAGAGAGAAGAGGACTCCCCTAAGTCTTTGGTATAGAACCAGAAAGATAGGAGATCAAGTGATGAAATGAGTAGGTGTAGAGGGGAGGGTGGGGACAAGAGAGATAGCCTACAGTGCCTGGAAGGCACCATAGCTAAGTGAAAGGGCTGGCATTGAGGAAGCCTGCCAGATGGCCGGCTGGAGTTCACCCTAGTTGCTGCCCCCAGCATTGTATCAGTCAAGGTCTGTCTGCCTTGCCTGGCAAGCAGAGGTTACCCTAGACCAGGGATCTGTATCCCTCCCTTGTTCTTCAAGAGGCCAGTCAGAGAGCTAGCTACCTTCCTAAGCCTCCATTATTGCACCGATGTTCAAAAGTCTCTCCCTTGTTTTTCTTGCAATGAGACAGCTTTTAAAAATGAGTCCCTGGGCTCAGCCCTTTCCAGCCTCGTTAATTTCGCGCCCCACCTCATTTGTTCAGAGGACCTACTTTCTCCTCCCAGCTGCTGCCTTCCTCTCACCAGCTATATTCGGGTTTCTGCTCCGTCCTCCGTGACCTTGTGGGCCACTTAGAGTGCAGCATGTTTCTCTCTCTGCCAAGGAACCCTGGATTCAAAGGAACCGCAGAGGTCGGGCGTCTGCTCACATCAAAACCCTTCCTTACACCTGAAATCATGATCCCTTTCCCTGCATGCCAAACCCAAGGTGATCAATGCGATTCCCAACTGCATTCCTGCAAGGGCAGGATGCTTGCTGGCCACACAGCCTGCCTCAGCACACAGTGGCTTTCACTGAACCAGGCTTCTTCCAGAAAGATGGAGACCACTGCAACCTTAATATGCTCCTGAGTGCTCTGTCTGAACTTAGGCTACAAGATGGGGGAGGGAGGAGCTTCACATCTTCCTTGGTAATATTTTAGGCCTGATGTTCTTGGGATGAGCAGGGCAGGGGACCAAGCACCATCCCTGGCTTGTATTACAACTGGTACCCAGACATTCATACCTGACCCTTCTGTAACCACTGTGCTGGAAAATGGTAGGAATCTAGAAACATCATCCCTATGTGAGCTGGAAATAGCCTCTGCAGTCACCACTACCTTTAGGAAGCAATGAGAGGAAGTAAGACTGAGACAGATAGATCTGCAAGACACTGGACAACAGCCGGCCCTCCTCAGCCTGAAGGCGCTCACTGCCTCACCAGCCTGGTCCTTACCTAATTCTGCACCAGGAACAACAGAAGGGTAGTTTGACGCCACCCAAGGGTGTGGAGGGCTGGAGGACAATACAAGGGCTACCACGTACTAAAGAAGCAGAGGTGCTGGCCTTGCTCTGGCCGGAAGTCACCAGCAGTCCAGCCCCAGAGCACATTTTCTATAAATGTCCCTCATGCTAGAGTTAAATGGCTCTCGGGCCCTGATGGTGAGTTTAGCATTTGCTGACTGTTGAATCCAGTGTTTTCTCTGCTGTGGAAAGGCTTTAGGAACCTATAGGTCTTCTCTTGAAAGGGCTGCCCCTTACAGGCTAATAATGCTAAAATTCCTTCCTAGCGGGGCATAAATAGTGTCTACCCCCTCTCCTAATGTTCCAACAACAAACCAAGGTACAATTTCACCAACACTTGCTCTGGGAAACCAATGAGTATATTTGGCCTATTTATAGGCAACTGGGGAGTGGATACAGGCAGGAGCCTGGGTGGCCTTAAAGAAGCCATACCAGACAGTCTTCACCCACCACAGATGACTCCGCTGCCCCCACCTGTGGCTGTATAGATGGCATCTGCTCCCTGAGTCCTTCCATGCATATATAGCACTGCCCTGAGGCAACATGCAGTCAGGGCAGAATTGGCTGGTTGGGAAGAATGGCTGGATACACAGGTCCCTGACCTGAAGGTTCCTGATCCGCTCACCCATCGTTCTATAGAGGAATGTCAACAGTCAACAATCCCAGCCACTATTATTGCACAAACTCTAGTTAGTTTATAATGAAAACCCGGATCCAGATACTGGAGGGGGGAGGTGGGAGGAGCTGGAATATCAGAAACAAACCACAGCCACCCAGCCACCCATTCCTTGAGCCTGTCTCTGGGAATCCTCCATCTGCACACCTCTCTGTCCTCAGCCAAAATTAAATAAACAACAACAGCAATAACAAAACCCTCTTCTCTTGCTCTGCCCAGCTCTCTTAACTTCTCATATTTTTAAAGCTAGGGTTAAAGATGTGGGTCACCACTCCCTGACCTGGCTTGGGTCTGTGGTTGACTCTAATATTCCAGATTAATTTTATTAAACATATATCACCGCACATGATGATCTTTCTCAAGAGACCCAACTGACCTGAGGATGGTGGCAGTATGGCTCAGAGGATGGTCCCATACAATGCTGTTTGCCCAAGCTCTTAGTTCTTTCTGCTCCTCTCTTCTGGGGTCCTCGGAGGGAGACAGGAGACATCTGATTGTTCTCCAACTCCAGCAAAGTACGGAACTCTCCTGCCGTCTCAGCGTTGGCAAGTCTCGGGGTATCACCCACTACAAAACACAAGTGAGGAAAAGAATGAAGAATGGAAAACTATCCAAACAGCCTGGCTGGGGTAATAACCTATGACTGCAAACACAAACACGGGGAGGTACCTTAGCCGCTACATCACAGAATGAAGCAGTAACAGTTGCTTCTCTGCTGGACCTTACGACTTTCCTGCTTACAGGGTTTTGTCCAAGATCCCAGCATCTAATGTAAATCTCCATGACAGAGCCCTGAGTGCAATCAGAAAGTTGGTTCTCTCAATAAATGCATGCAGAGAGAGAGAGAGAGAGAGAGAGAGAGAGAGAGAGAGAGCGCACCATAGTACAAACTGTTACATCTTGCATGGCCCTTCCATCATGAGGCATACTGGACCTTATGAAACCTTAGTAGCAATTTCTTGTAGGCACTACAGGAGCTAGCTTGGGAGGAGACAATTTTAGCTCAGCCAGAACCTTCTTTGCCCAATTTCTGCAAGCAATGCATGTGATACCCTCAGCAACAGGACCTCAGCATCTCATTTTGGAATGTAACCAAAAGCAGGGACAACAGCCTTTATTGAGCATCCCCTCAACAAACTTACAGCTTCCAGGAGCACTTGTTTCCATTCACACAGGATACCCTTATTTATTCCTCAGCATTTACAGGCCCAGGCTGGTGCAGAATTCTTCCACTAGGCACCAGTGCTTTACCCAGTCATAAAATGTCCCTGAATCCTACAGCTACACCTGGCCTTTGTACCCTTTATAAATTAATTTCCCATGCTTGATCTTTCACAAGCACTCTCATGTCTTTTGAATGGGTTCTCGAACTTTCCATACACTCAGAGGTTGGAATTATGCCAACTGGATAACAAAGCCTTTTTCCTGAGGCAGGACAGCTCAGCATCCTGGACCACCAGTCCCATAAGGAGTGGTGGACCTACAAACACTTCCTTGGGGAAGCACATAGAAAGCCTGCCACCATCTGTTCCAAGCATGTATCAGGTGATTATTGAAGTTCAAAGCTAAGATACCACACTAAAATCAAAACTAAGGTCTAACACAGCACCAAAAGATTCCATCCATTTTTATTAACTGCTTCCTCATTGGACCAACGCTGCAGGCAATAGTGTGGATAGCATCCTATGTTTCTCCATGGAATGAACCTAGCAGGACTTACTCAGCAGCTTACCCTTAAGAGGACCTAGAGAAGTAGCTCCCCCGCACACACACTCTTCTCTGCTTTACTCGATGGTTACCTGGGTCCCAAGAGGTCCTGGGTTAGCACTGTGGCTGTGGCTGTAGCTGCAGATGTTGCCTTTCTATCTGCCACACCTGGCTGCTGGGGGAGGCCCTGGCATCCCAACACCTAGCATACATAACTTTTAGCAGGAGGGACAGGCAGCCTGTTTAGCCTGGTGTGGAGGTGATAATTGCCCATCCCCAGGACAGATTTAATCATCTACAGCTGTGTTATTTTATCATGGATGCCTTCTGTAAACTGTTCCTCAGGCTTTAAAGCCTTCCAAAATCTCTTAAAACAATCTAGCTTTCTTCCCCCTAACCCCCCTTAGAAAATTGGGCTCAAGAAAACCTTTTGTCATTTGCCTTGGAATAGCCAAGACAGGCTTTTTTCTCCGCTTTGCCTTTCTCTTGTCTCAAGGTTTCTCTCACTTTATAGTTGGTCTTTACATGGTGGTTAAGTTAGTTCGAGTCCCCAAAGCCTTTCCTCCTTGATAAAAATCTTGTCTCACAAAAGGACTCAGCAAAGCTGCTAACCCTCTATGCCAGCCTGGTCATCCTTACTGAATCTGGCTCCTCATGTTTCTAACGAACACAGTTCTTTCCTGTGAACTGGGCTTCAAACATCACCTCCCTCATAGCTAGATCCCTCGGTAATGCCTGCCCCCCCTATTGTCTTCCAGTCCCTGCTATCCATGGGGACCTCTACTGGTAATCACCAAGTGTCTCTGATAGTTCCTCTGAGCCAGCCCATCAGGGACTGGATTTCCCTAGTCCTGCCTCAGGCTGTGCAGCTCCTGTGTCAAGGAGAGATGTGTAGTTATGTCGCTCAGTTCTCCATGTCTCATAGCCTCACAAGCCAAGCTATAGGCAGTCATGTATTGCTTGTTTACAGATTTCCCCTAATGTCAGCAATTTTAGTCCTGGATGTTCTGATTACCAGAGTCTCTCACACCAAACCGTCAATAAGACTCCTGTGTCTACATGCTATATCACATTTTTCTTTTCTCTTTGCCAAAGATTGGACTCCAGGGTCATCTTCAGTAGCCCCTATCCACTTCTTTCCTCTTTGCTACCTTGTTGTAAAACATGATTATTTTAAGATGTGTTACATTTGTTTATGCTCTGGCTCCGCTGATTAATGATGCAAAGCTGTGTTGCATTCTTTTTAAGTTGCCTTTGTTTAACTCTGTGAAGCTGTGTTACTGTGCCTGCCTAAAACACCTGATTGGTCTAATAAAGAGCTGAACCACCAACAGCTGGACAGTGGAAAGGACAGGTGGGGATGGCAGGCAGAAAGAATAAACAGAAGCAGAAATCTGGGAGAAGGAAGAAAAAAGAGCAAGAGAATGAGAAGAAGAGGATCCTAGGGGCAGCCACCCAGCTCCACAAGCAGCCACGGAATAAGAGTGAAAGTAAGAGATATAGAAGTAAGAGAAAGGGAAAGACACAGAGCAAAAGGTATAAGGTTAAGAAAATCTGGTAAGAAACTAAGCCAAGCTAAGGCTGGGCATTTATAATTAAGAATGAGCCTCCATTTGTGATTTATTTGGGAACTTGGTAGTACCCCCCCACACCCCAAAAAAGTAAAGAAGTCAAAGAGCAAAAAAAAAAGAATGCCAACAACACTATCTGACTCCTAAATTCAAAGTTTTGAGGTTCCAGGAAGAGCTCTGTCATCTATACAGAGATGACCTGGGTTCTCTGTCCACTTTGGTCTCCCAGCTATGAGAAGTGCCAAGCCAATACCTCCATCTCTCCACTTTTCTATCCAACTTTCCCAGAGAAAGGAGGCCAGCCCAGAGGGTGTCAGTTGCGTGTCTTTTTCTCATCAAACCCCCCCACACACCTACAGTCACCCTCTATGTTGCAACCTTGGTCTCAGATTCATTATTACCCACATCATGGCCAGGTCACCTCTGTAGCTCATTGCTGGTACTTCCATCCCTGGTGTGCTGTTCTCGGGGCTCACAATGTCTGCACTAGACCTTCAGCTGTTCTCGGAACATCTCCATGCTCCAAGCTCAGACCCTGCCCATCAGGCAGGCATGCCATTCCATACCCACGAAAGCCCCTGTTTAACTCACTTTAGTTACATACCTCACAGCCTTCTGCCTTAACCATGCCAGTGCCATGACTCCCCAAGAGGCACACTTGCCACATGCCACACAGGGACAAGAAGCCACGTCAAATTTCCCTTGGCATACACTCCACCCTTAGACAGCTTGATTTCAGCTTTTCCCAAATTAAAACCTCAGTTTTGTTGTAATCTGCCTATGCCGCCAGCTGGAACTACAATTTCTTCTTTTGGAGAGATGTAAAGAGTGTCTACCCTTCCTCCTACCTTCCCAATGATGAACCAAAAACAATGCCAATAAAGGTCACTCCGGAAGCCAGAGGGTTACTAGGGCTGATGCATGGAGCAATGAGAGAGGGATTATGGGAAGGAGTTGGGGCAGCCTTAAAGCTACTACAATGAAAGATTCGAACCCAACATGGACGACAGAGCCCTCTCCCTTAGTCTTGCTATGCCTGAGGCTTCTAACCCCTCCCTGAGGCAATGTGCAATTAGGAAAGAATTGCAAACACAGGTTAGGAAGCCTGGCTAGATCCCTGGTGAGGGTCCTTCTCTGAAGGACCACAGTCAATAAACCCAGCTGCGATGATCTTTTGTAAGCAGATACAACTGATCTGGTGAAGATGCTGGCAGTGTGGCTCAGAGGACAGTCCTGCACAAAAGGTAGTGAAAGTCCCAGATCTGGTCATCAGGAAGGGGCTGGCAAGATAGCTCAGTAGATAAGACACTTGCTGCTAAGCCCGAGTTTGCTCCCTGAAACCCGGATGGTAGACAGAAGGAGAGAACGGACTTCCACAAATTGTCCTCTGGTTTCCAGATATGTACTGTGCCATACGTGTGTGTACACAACACACACATTAAATAAATGTAATAAAGAATAATAAAGTGCCCTCAATGGAATCCTGTAGACAAGACAACATCCTACCCCACATCCAAGGATGGAGCTTACCCAGAAGGTACAGTCCACAGAAGGAGAAATCTCAAACAGAGACCATGAGTTCTAGCACAAGTGAGCCACCACCTCCAGGCCTGACCCAACCAGGTCCACCCTAACACCAAGCAGGTCCCAGGAGTCCAGAGAGAAGAGCTTAGGCCATGGACAACTTAAGAGTACAGAGAACCAAGGAGGACCAAGGATGGACAGAGAGGGTATTGTTCCAGGCCCCAAGAATCTGGGACCTAGAAATGAGCACCAGATGTTGGGCAGAAGTGGCCTCATACTCCTTCTGGTTTGTACTAGGTGTCTTAGGGTTTTTAAAGCTGTGAAGAGACACCATGACCACAGCAACTTTTTTAATATTTATTTATTTATTATGTATACAGTGTACAGAAGAGGGCACCAGATCTCATTATAGATAATTGTGAGCCACCATGTGATTGCTAAGAATTGAACTCAGGACCTCTGGAAGAACAGTCAGTGCTCTTAATCTCTGAGCCATCTCTCCAGCCCCCCCCCCTTTTTTTCCACAGCAACTCTTATAGAGAAAAACATTTAACTGGGGTGGTTTAGTTCATTATGATCATGGCGAGACATGATAGCATGCAAGCAGACATGGTGCTGGAAAGGGGGCTGAGAGTCCTACATCTTGATTCACAGGCAACAGGAAGTGAACTGAGTCACTGGGTGTAGCTTGAGCATAGGAAACCTCAAAGCCCGCTCCCACAGTGACACACTTCCTCCAAAAGGCCACACCTACTCCAACAAAGCCACACCTCCTAATAGCGCCACTCCCCATGGGGACCATTATCTTTCAAACCACCTCACTGGGGGAGGACTTGAGAATGGGTCATCACACCCAAACCATCTGGGATGAGTACAGCAGGTGGCTGTGTCAGGTAACAGGTAGAAGGAGTCCAAGACAAGGACCATTTTGTAACAGTCTTCACACATGAGCTCTGTAGGTGGCTTCCCCAATACTGTCCCTTTGTGAGACATCCCCCAGAACACTGACAGCCTCATACTGCCAGTCAGGAAAGAGTATGTGAGGGTCAAACAGCATTGGGACATTCCCAGGGTCACTTCTGGGGTCCATCAGGATCACCTGCTATGGCTGAGCACTTTTGTCTTCACATTCTGGGGCACACAGGAGTCCTGACTACTGTTTTCACGCCCTGGCTACTCAATGTCTTTTTTTTTAATGTTTATTTATTTGTTTATTTGCCTTGGTGTTTGCCTGGAACTGGAACTACAGACAGTTGTTAGCTGCCATGTGGGTGCTGGGAATCGAACCCGGGTCCTCTGGAAGAGCAGACGGTGCTCTTAACCGCTGAGCCATCTCTCCAGCCCCGCTACTCAATGTCTTACTGGAGCAGAGTGTGAAGATAAAAATCTCTCAGGAGTGTGTGAAGACAGGAAAACAACTGGAAAGTGTGGTCTGGCTGAACTCCATCACTGACAAAGAAGGAAACTGAGGCCCAGGTGGTATGGCCAAGGCTGAGGATGGATGGAGAGGGTTCACATAGGGTCAGCACACTGTTACTCTTAATGGAAGCTACTGTGTCTTGCAGCCTCTCTGGGGAAACTGGTTTCCTTCCTTGATTTTCTGGTGATCTTGAGCCAGTCACCTTCCGGGCTAGCCACCTTGACTCTCTCACAATTTAAAGAGGCCTGCAGCTATGTCAGGGATGTAGAAGAGCAGAGCAGCTGCCTAAAGGCAGGTAACAGGAAGGGTGGCTCTGCTGGACGGAAATCCCCTAGTGCTCGGCAGGGCTGTTTAGCAGGAAACCAGAGTCTGATGTAGGACCCAGGCCTCCAACCTAGAACGACTCACTTCCAGGGTAAGGGTACTATCTATTGTCCCTCACCACCCTATCCACTGCTATCTCCACTGTTTCTGACCAAGCTGTAGTAAGTTTCCAGCCCAGCATAGCCCTGAGATCCAGACCAGAAGTCCCAAATAACCACACAAAGTCTTATATTAATTACATGCTCGCTGGAGAGATGGCTCAGCGGTTAAGAGCACTGGCTGTTCTTCCAGAGGTCCTGAGTTCGATTCCCAGCACCCACATGGCAGCTAACAACTGTCTGTAGTTCCAGTTCCAGGCAAACACCAAGGCAAATAAATAAATAAATAATAAATAAAGTTTAAAAAAAAAAACCTTAAAAAAAAATTACATGCTCTTTGGCCTATGGTTTAGGCATATTACTTGCTAACTCTTACTCTTAAACTAACCCATGATTAGCTCAGTGGCTTGGTTCCTTTTCTCAGAGCTGCATTTGCATCCTTCTTCCTCTGTGGCTCCCTGGCATCTCTGCTCTTCCTCTTCCCAGTTTTCTTAGTCTGGTAGCCCCGCCCATATTTCCTGTCTGTCTTCTGGCCAATCAGCGTTTTTTATTAAACCAACAAAAGGAATAAATATTTACAGTGTATAAGAGCATAATCCCACATCACCAAGCCGTAGTGATATATTTTATGTTTAATAAAATCAGCCTGGAATATCAGAGAACAGAATCACCCACAGTCAAGCCATGAGAGTCAGAGAGTGGTGACCCACGCCTTTAATCCCATCACTTAGGAGACAGAGATCTTTCTGGATTTCTGTGAGTTCAAGGCCTATCAACCAAATAGTAGTTCACACCTTTAATCTTAACTCTAGAATTATGATGCAGAGTCCAACCCAGAAGTGAAACAACTGGGCAGAGCAGATACTTAAGGCAGGCATAAGGCACATCCAGACATTCTGTAGGAGCGACCAGCCAGGCAGCAGAGGACTCTTGAAGATAACATTTACCCTGTTCAGCCTGGGAAGGTGGCTGGGTGAGATTAACTGTGCTCTGTTTCCTCTCTCTGATAGTCCAGCTTTCCCCAATATCTGCCTCTGGGTTTTCATTATATAATAACTAGAATTCATGCATACCAAGTCATTTCATGCTGACATATCTACCTTTGCTTGTTGTTGTATGGTGGGACCTTGTGTGTGTGTGTGTGTGTGTGTGCCCAAAGGCCTATGTGTGAAGGTATGGCAGTTTTCAGAGGTATCCAATGCTATATGAAGATGAAGACAGGTAGAGGGGTATCTAGTAGTAGGTGTAGGTATGTAAAGTTGTATGTGCATGTATAAATACTTGTATGCATGCATGCACATGCTTTTTTTATATTTGTGTATGTCCGAAGTGGAGAAGGATTCTCCTTATAAGAAATAGTCCCTGCATCCACCAGAGGTGTCTGAATTTCAGGTCCTGCCACTAAAGCCACCCAGCAATTGGCAAGGAAGGATAATTTGCTGGCCTTTGAGGACTAGACTGTCTCCTATCAATGGCGTGGGGCCAGTGTAGAGCCCATATCCCCCAGCTTCTAGGTTAGGCTGCCCTTCCGTGTGTCCTCTGCTCTTACCTGACCTCAGTAAAAATGACTGACACTCAGCTATGGGGGCACCTAACCCCAGCTGCCCCAGGAGAAGAGAAGGGCCATCTCAGCCTAATCTTCCTGCTAGAACTGAAGGTAAGTGACAGAGCTCCTGGGCTTGGCTGAGGGTGGCCTGAAGGAAGCCTGGGCCTGGTCACCTACAAGATACTAAGCCCTCTGTCCAGCTGCAGAGTCGGGAGACAGCACAGTGGCTTCCCACAGACCAGCCACCTTAGCTGCTCCCCAAGCACCCACAGGCAGAAAGCATCTGAGAGCACTGGTCTAAAGCCAGGGAGGAAGCAGGAGGGACCTATGCTTTGCCCACACACCTAAACTTTTATTTTTCTGTTTTGTCGCATTGTTGAGACTTACTTTTGTATTTCATGTGTGGCATCTAGCCTGCATGTATGTCGGTGTACCCTGTGTCTGCCTGGTGCTGAAGGAGGCCAGAAAGTGTACTGAATCCCCCAAAACTGAAATTACAGATTATTGTGACTCACAGGTCTAAGGCTCCTCTTATCCCAACCACCTCAGCAGGCTATTTTCCTGGTCATGAGATGAGGTCAGCATAGTTGTGCCAGCCTCAAAGTGGCAGAGCCAGAGTTATGATGGCTTGGGAAGGGGTGCACTCCAACATGACACCCTGATGTAAGGTGACCAACCCATCCTGGTTTGCCTACACCTTCCCAGGCTTCAGAACCTACAATCCCATGCTCCTGGCAACACTGTAGTCCCGGAAAAAAACAATAGTTTTTCATACTCTACCCTCTGACAGACCTTCTCCTCAGCTTCTGAGCATGTTCAGCCACAACAGAACCTAAGAATGGAGGTGAGCCTTAAAAACCACATTGTGGGGCTGGAGAGATGGCTCAGCGATTAAGAGCACTGACTGTTCTTCCGGAGGACCTGAGTTCGATTCCCAGCATCCACATGGCAGCTAACAACTGTAATTCCAAGATCTGACACCCTTACACAGTTATACATGCAGGCAGGGTATCAATTCACATAAAATTTAAAAAAATTAAAATAAAAACCACATTGCAGGCCTGGGAGTGCTAGCTTGATGTGTATACCATCTGGGTTCAGTCCAGTACTGCAGAAACTAGATGTGGTGGCACATACCTATAATCCCAGTACTCAGGAGGGAAGGGTGGGGCTGGGGAGGGGTGGTCAGGAGTTCTAGATCATCCTCATCTACATGGCCAGCTTAATCTGGGATGCATGAGACCATGTCTTAGAAAAAGAAAACCATCAACTCCCTGCCCTTGGCTCCCCAGCTTCTGGTCAGACACCTTGCTGCTGATACTTCCTACCATTTCCCATGATTCCATTCCAGAACGTCTGTAAGCACTGCCAGGGTCTTGCTAACTGGCTGTCAGCACTTTCCTAGGCCACTGACCCCTCCCGGATCTCCACCTCCAAGTTCACTGCATGCTGTTCCTATCATGGCCTCCAAACCCTTAAAGACCCTGGTCACAGCTCTGGGCCACTCGGGCCAGTCCTTTGCAGCAAGTGACATGTGCCCTCCATAAGCTGGTGAGGAGCAGATGGTGAATACCAGTGCACACCTAACTGCCAACATTTCTCAGCTGCTGTAGCCCTCACCCCTGCTTGAGTCCCCAGGAAACCCTCTCCAAATCTCTAGGGCCTCAACTTACCCCATTACTGAGAAGAGGCAGAGTCAGGTGTCTGGGGGCAGGGGCGTGGCAGGTATGATGCAGATGCATATACAGTTCATGTTACTTGATGCTGGCCAACCACAAGAGGTGGGGAGGCTGGACATGTGTCCCGGCATTTTATTATGCCTGGGCCCAGGAGACTCCGCTCTCAGTAAATGAGAGTCAGGCAGAGGGATGGGACAGTATGGCCTCCTTAGCTCACTGGCTAACTGGCATGTCCCCACAGAAGTGCTTCTCTGCCCATGCTGTTTATCTGAGCCAGAGCCGGGTCCACAGAGGAACCAGACCTCTGTGCACCCGGCCAGGGCAGAGCTGCTCAAGGCCCCTACGTTATGAACTCGAAATGGGGAAACTAAGCCCCAGATCTGGGTCACACTGTCAGAGGAAGAGCCAGAACACAGAACTTAGAAATGCCCTCAGAGGTCTGGGGTCTCCCGGATAGGCAGAAAGTCCCTTGGGAAGGGGCGGGGCCTGGGGGGAAGGGCAGGGCTGGATGAAGGGGTGGGACTGTCTCCTCTGTACTGCTCTCTTCCTTTTGCCTAAAGTCCCAGATTGGCAGCCCTCCCCCTTCCTGTGTCCCCGGGCTCCTCCAGGCAGTAAACCTGTCTTATTAAAACCCATGAAAGGCCTGGCTGTCAGCCACAAAAGCCTTCTTGGTCCCGTGCTCTGGCCACATGTGGCTCTTAGCAAAAGCAGGAGTCAGTGAGATGCGGCGTTTGGAGGTTCTGTAAATCTATCCAAGATATTGTTTATCACTTCCCGACATGCTTCTGTAAAAGCCACTCCGCTGAGTTTACAAATTATGGAATTCATTCGATGTTGGGGACCTGGCTTCTAGCCTGGATGAATCCAGCAGGAGAAGATAGGGGCCTGAGCTCAGCTCCTGTCTGGCTGGGTAACCAAGTCATGGCATATTTTCTTCCTCAGCTTCTGGAGCTGTGAAGTCGGGGTGCAGGCAGCTGGACTAATGAACCCCAGATGTGTGGACCCTGCTGAAGTCTTGACGCAGATGAAGTACTCCATAAAGGAAGGTGGATGTGATGGGTATTAAGGTCCTGCCTAGACTAAGAGCTGGTATCAGTTGAAGAGGGTTCGGAGGTCCAGGGGCCACTGGACTGGATCTGGGGACTCAAAGAGCCAAGAACAACCCAAGGGCAAGTCCCTGGGGCAGACAATGGAGGCCTGGGAAGCAGACAGAGCTCTAGGCTGGAGGCTGTGGAGCCTCATCAGATCCATTCATAGTGGATTAAGAAAACCTCCATGCAGAACCTTCTAACTACCACCTGCCAAGACAAACATGGCCTCTTGTGGGTGGGGCTAGCGCCCCAACACTCCCTCCCCAGCCCCTCAGCAATGCTGGGAACTTCCCAGGGTACTTTCAGACCAGCAGCCTCCAGCAGCTGCCTTGGGGGTGGAGGGTCCTAGTAAAACAAAACGCAGCTCTCCAGCCTGCTCCAATCTATAGAGGGAGGAATAAAAGACGGGGAGGACCTGGCTGGAGGCCATTCACTCCCCCCACTCCCAACTCCTGGGTATGCACGTGGTGATAAAGGTGTCTCTTCTGGGGTGAATGAGGCAGAACCCTGTGTCCTTTTCAGTTCACACCTAGAAAGAGGAGTGGCTATCCTCCTGTATGTCCCCGCCCCCTCCCCAGCATCCTCTAGCCCATCTATTATGTGCCCAAATTGGGGGAAGGAGGTTACTCACATCATCCCACCAACCCCCACCACAGTCTCACAATGGCGGAGGCCTCTCTTCACAGACAGAATGGAGGCTCAGAGCAGCTGTAGGTTCAACACCAAGACTGTGATTTAAAACCTGCTTTAGCAACCTCCCAATTCCAGGACTTTTGGGCTCCCCAGCCTCCTGCATCTAACCAAGGCCTCATATGCTGTGACTATCCACTGATATGGTGATAGCCTGCATCTCCTTCACTGAAGATGGGGTAACAATGAATGCACCTCCCTCCTGGGAGGCAGAGGGACATGGGGTGGTGCCCCCTGTGCTTGGAGACACTGTCAATGTCTCTGTTCTAACTCTATCAGCGCTCGTTAGACGATGCTGCACAGAGTCTTAAGTGATATACCATGGTGTATCCAAGGCAGGGGTGGAGAAAGTTGTGCTGCGCTAGTGAGGATTTGGTGATTGAGGGCCCAAGGCATACAGACAGAGAAAAGGTGGTGAAGGCTTTAGTTTCCAAGCAAGGTTTAGTGCATGTGGAACCTGCGAGTTTGGCTTAGGACTGGAGCTAAGCTAAGACCAGATCCTAATTGCCAGACCCAAGAGTCTCTGCTTCTGACCCCAGGTCCAGACTGACAACCCAGAAGTCCATCTTTTGAATGGGTATCTTCATGGATTTGTGTTTTTGTTGTTGTTGTTATTTTTTTTTTTTTTTTGATTTAAGATAGGGTTCTGTTGTGTAGCGCAGACTGGCCTTGATCTCACAATCCCCCTGCCTCAGCCCCCTGTGATCCTTTCAAAGCTGGCTTCCTTGGGATCTTAACCCTGTAACCTTGGGGGCTTCTGTCAAGTTTAAGTGGGTGCAACCAAGCAGCAGTCCTGCAGGGAGAGGTCAGCCTACAACAGAGCAGGAGAGCCTCAGCCAAACTCCCTGGCTCCCCCACACAAGAGAGTAATGATGAAGAGACCGAGAGAGGCAGGATTGGATGAGTGAGTACATAAATGCCCAATGTCTCCATTCCCTTGTCTGTGGACTGGGATGACGGCCATTAGGAGATCCGGTTGGTGTGTACAGCACAGCCAGCGACAAGCATGCTGTTCACGGTGAACCCTGGAGAAGTAGCTGTCATTATATAGGAAAAAGCATTTGCCTTCCAGGGATCATGAGCTAATTGCTTCCCCCGGTCACCGGTCACCCCCAACTCCTGCAGGAACCACAGGTCAACCTCTAGCCCCTGAGACTCAATCACTGTCTAATAACATCCCCGGGCTCTGCAAGTATGTGCCTCTGCACAGGACACACACACACACACACACACACACACACACGGGTATTGAGTGCATAGTAGAGAAAGTCAGGCTGGCCTGGGTTTGAAAGCTCCTGCAGGGATTTCTGAGTTTTTTTTTTTAGAAAACAAAGTAATTGTGGATGACACAAATCAGTGTGAGCATCCACCCACTTCAGAGGCAGAGTAGGGGATCACAGCCTGGACCTGATCAACCACAGCCCTCATTCTACTCCAGGAAGACAGGAGCACTCCTGTGTGCTCATGACACATGTTCCCATGTGATGCACATGTGTAGGCCAAGGGGGTGGGGTGATAGAGCCCATTCCTTCCCAGCAACTTGACCTGTTACCATCAGTGCTGGGAATCCTGAGCCTTCTGTGCCCAGGCCAAAGCAAGCCAGGGAATGTGGCTTGCTTCTGAGCTGTAAAATGCAGGGTCACCAGAGACTTGGACATCCCTCTTAGGACTGCCATGTCTCCAAAGTTCTTCCTGTGGGCCCATGCCCCTCCCTCAGTTTAATTCCTTCAATAAAGGTTCACTGGAAGTCTGCTCTATGCTGGGTGGAAAGAGACCCAATAACCACCAGCCTGCCTCAGAGGGGCCCGGCTCCAGCCAGCCACTATGAAATGAGCTCTTGCGGGGAGCAGGGGAGCTGCGATGAAGGTACCCAGCTTGTGACACAGGGATCCAACTCTGCTGAGCCAGGGTGGGACATGGCTACATAGATGGGTGACTCTGGGTGATGTAGGGTCCAGGAACATGTAGAAACAGAGTATGCAAAGGACCTGGGGGCTAAGAGAACAATGAGTTGAGGTGCTAGATGCAGACAGTCAGACATATCTCCCGTGCTTCTAGCAAGGGGTCCACACTCTGCCAGGCCCCCAGATCCAGAGCCCCTCACCCCAGCTCTGTATGCGCATGCACAGGGCCCAGAGCTGTCTGTCAAGGAGGTACAGAGGGATCTGAGTCCCTGTTTAGACTCAACTAGGACCTTCCTGAGATGTCCCCAAGGTCCACCCCATGCCTTACCTCCACCTACATGGCAGCCACTGTCAAAGGGATATCACCGCCACTGCCACTACCTGCTATCAACCAAGACAGAGAACACTTGCCATGTAACTAGCAACTTATGAACTTGGTAGGAATTGTAGATCTCATTTGGGATGAAGCGGTCCCTTAAGGATAGAACCCATTCCCCCACCCTTGTATTTCCTTCCTGAAACAGATAAGGCAGAACTTGAGACCTGGCACATAGAATCCACTCCACCCCCTTCTGGAACCACATACAAGCTTCTTGAGCCCTGACCCAAGTTCCTGGAAGACCTGCCTTCTTTTTCCATACCTGTGATGTCCTTGTCCCCATTAGAGATCAAACTCAAGGCTTCATTCATTGCCAAGGGCCTGGGGGTCTGGATGAGACTTCTGTATCTCAAAGGACTCTGGCTCAGAGGACAGTCACAATTTAAGGTGGCTTAGAGGCTGCTACCACCAAAAAGAGCCTTGCTCCTAGAACTTTAGACAAAAATAAAAAACAAGGAAAAGAAGAGAGATGGTGCCATCCCCAGTCACCTGTCTTTGTTCCTGATAGCATCACGTTTATCTTGCTTTGCTCAGCCCAGAAGCGGGAAAGACCCAGAGAAAGGTGGCGTATAAGTGTTAAAGAAAGGAGACAATTCATAAAGTGGGGAATTTCTCATCTACTCCTACCCACGCCAGCCAGCCCAGCACCCACAGCTCTACCTCATTCCCCACCCAGCTGGTATCCCACCCCAGGACAGCACCAGTGCCCAGGCCTTGGGGTGGCTTCATGCCCACCCATAGGCAGAGAAAACAAAGCATCCACATGGACGTGTATGACTTATGGCTTTAATCTCCCTGATAGAAGGCCTTTAAAGATTATTTCAGGGATGAAAAAAATAATAATCCTGGGTAATGAATCAGAGTCTTAAGAAGCCGATAAGCAGGCGGGAAGCTGGCGGGGCCCAAGTTCCTGATTTAATTAAAGTCTCAAAGATACTCCCCGAGACAAAAATCCATGGAGGCCATCAAGGTGATAAAAAGATTCCAGGTCTCTTTAAACCAACTCATCTGCCTCGTGAATCTTCTCTTGAGTGGAGAATATGGACAATGCTACATCTTTAAGGACCCAAGGAGCAATCACTGCAGATGGCCTGGGCTGGTGCTTGCTAAGGGGACCACTGGGGGACCAGAGGCAAGCCAGAGCCTAGAGGATGTGGGAAACAGGGTAGATTTGGAGCAGGATTCTGCGTGTCTGTGGACTGTTCATCAGCCCTCTCTGGGACTCAGTCTCCACACCTGGTATCTACCAATGAGAAAGAGGACTAGTATTTAGGAAGCATTCTAGAGCTGGCCTTCCTGGTCCAAAGTCATGTGTTCCTTAGGTGGATGATGTCTCTCTGTAGGCTTTCAGGGTTGTCTCTGTATCCTCAGCCCTAGTCCATCCTTCTAGAGGATGGACAGATAGACAGGTGTATGGGTATCCAGAGAAGGTGACCATGAATTGACATTGGCAGCCCTCAGCCTTAACAACCTGGGCTGGGTATAGGTGTGTGAGTGGCAGTGGCCCATACCACTGTTGCAGGTGGCTGGATGAATTTCAGATTTGTGAAGAACAATCTGGAGTGTGTTTATTTCCCAAATGCTACATTTATGCTGTGGGATTATGCTCTGGTACATTGTAAATATTTGTCCCTCTTACTGGTTTAGTAAGATGCTGATTGGCCAGAAGACAGATGGGAAGTGTGGGCAGGGCTACCAGACTGAAAAAACTCTGGGCAGAGGAAGAGTCAATCAGAGACACCAACAGATGCAGGGGAAAGAATGCTGCTCTCAGAAAAGGTACTAAGCCACTTGGCTAATCATAGGTTAATTTAAGAGTAAGAGTTAGCAAGTTATATGCCTGAGCCTTAGGCCAATCAGCATGAAATTAATATAAGCCTTTGTGTGATTATTTGGGGGTAAGGGGCAGCAAGGCTGTGGGAGGGTCTGAACCTCCGGGCTAGGACAGAAAGGCCAGGCCAGAAACTTCATACAACGCATTTATTTACCACCTCTGGCAACCCTATGCTTCTGGTCCATGTACCCCATGCCTGGCCCAGAGCTGCCTCAGAAAGAAGCCCCATGTAGCCAGTGTGGATGGCCACCCCTTGGGGACATGATCCTGGAGAGTTCAAGGAGCTGCTAGGAGGGTAAAGAGGAGATTCTACATCAAAACCATAGGCTGGGATGGGCCAACCCTAAAAGCAGGGTCCCTGCTCTGAAAATCCTAGTCAGATCCTAGGGCTAGTGCCAGGGCAGCCAAGCACTGGCTGCCACCTAGTGGTCAGAGCGGGAATGACAGTCTGTGGCACCCAGAGCGGCAGCATGGACTCCTATCCCTAGGAACCATCTGTCTCCAGTTGTTCAAGCCAAAGAACTTGTGCTTTATAACCCCTACCTCCAACACAAGACCCCCCCACTGCTACTAGCCCCTGATCCCAGGGGACACCATCACATTATCACATGGGGCTTCTGGCCAAGGACAGACAAGAGGTTCCCATGCTTTCCCCCTCTCACACTTGGACCTATCTCCGGCCTCCTGATGGCCTCCCTACATCTACCCTTGACGCTCCAGTCCTGTCTACACTTCATTTGAGGGCGGGCAAAGTAGCTCCCTGCTGTTATGGCGCCTTCACATGGCAAATGTAATTCCAGAAGGTGTGTAGGGGTGTGTGTGTGTGAGAGAGAGAGAGACAGAGAGATAGAGAGAAGGGAGGGAGGAAGGGAGGGAGGGAGGGAAGGAGGGTAAAGGTAATACTGCTGTGGTGGACAGAGGTCAGGAACTGTATACCTTGTTTTTGGAGAAGGGTTTCTCAATGGCCTGGACCTTGCCCAGTAGACTAGGCTTGCTAGCCCCCTAGTCCCAAGGATCCACATGTCTCTGCCTCCCCATATCCGAGGTTACAAGCATGTGTCACATGCCCGGCTTTGCCTACTTGGGTTCTGGGACTCAAACCCATACCTGTGAAGCAGCATGAGCTATTTCCCTGCCCCAGGAAGCAGCTATTAAAACGGTAGGTGTCAGCTCGGTACTGCTGGGCTGAGTTGGCAGCCTCAGCTGGAAAGACAGAGCGGGGAACTACCACATTCTAAAGCCACAGAGGGCTATCCTGGGGAGGGGCCCTTCATCTGAACCCTCCAAGATGACTTTCCTGGGTGACGAATGAGGGGACGGGAGACTCAGAAGGAAGGATTCTCCAGGAGGAAGATGATGCAGGAGAGCTCATCTTTGGGACCCCAAGAAGCAGGGATCACTAGGGGGTGTTAATGGGGCATTAGAGAACATGCCACAATCTAGTTCATTCCAAGAGCCACCAGGGCAGGTGAAGGTAGAGCCCTGGATCTGGAAGGTAGCGGGCGGGTGGGATGCTCTGGAGCCAGGCTTACATACACAGCTCTCTCCTAACAGGATAAAAAGGAACTGACCCACAACCATTGGATCTGCTGTAGTGTCCAGGGAAGCCCTGAGGCTTGAACTGTCTTCTACCAGGACCCCCAGCCAGGGAGGAACTCCAGTCAGCCTATTCAGGGCTGAGGGTTCTGGGCAGAGAGGGTTCTCTGCCACAATGGCAGAGCTAGCCAAGCCCATAAGCAAGGGCTTCATGAAGAACCTCAGCTGTCCTGCTGCTCCAGATGGAGCTACCATCCCTGGGGTAGGCCTCCAGGGATCCCAGGAAGAAGTTTCCAGGAGTAGCCTAAGGGAACCTCCAGCTTCCTGCAGGGAAATCTGGGAAGGCTTCCCAGAGGAAGGACAGAGAGAATACCAGGTACACTTTGTTGGAGGACAGAACCATGTCTGCCTGGCTTGTGCAGTACTTACCTCAGACAGACTCAGGAAGAAGGTACTCACCATGGGGACCAGAGGACCGTGCCTCCAAATGAGAAGATGAGTTCTCAACATCATCAAGGTTGCTGCAGTCACACTCTACATGTAATCACCTGAGAAGTCTTCCCAGGAGGCCCCACGGAACTCAGGAAGCCACAGAGCAGAGGTCATCAGGGTGGGAATGGAATACAACGCAAAGGTGACAGCATGTGGAACGTTCTGCATCCGAGCTGAGGACACCTGGAATTCTCTGCCTTCCCCTCCCCTGACTGAGTCTCGGTTGCCTCATCTGCTAACAGGGCACATGGTTCTCCATCTCTTCAGAAGACTGTGGTCCAGTGCCAGGCTGCCAGAGGGAACCTGGTAAGGCTGGCACTGAGACAGCCCTTCGCTGAAGGCCTCACATCCTTCCAGGGGAGGAAGCAGGAAGAGCAGGTGTTCCTCTATGCTCCTCCCAGAAGCCACCATGGTCCCACTGTATGACACCCATTGCCTTCCTTGCTGGCCTGGCGGGAGCTGGCGATGCCTCGCCCTCCCTCCCTCCCTCACAAGCCCACAGAGCCAAGCCCCTGCACCCCAGGTACTCATTCTCCAGAGTCCCATGTTTTTCACTAACCTCTGTTTGTTCCCATTTAGCAGAAGGAAAAGCCAAGGCTTCTTTCTTACCATTAAAGAACTAGAAGGTACCAAGCCTGGTGACATATGCCTGTAATCTCAGCATCACGGTGGTGGAAGCAGAAGGATCAGAAACCCAGGGTTACCCTTGGCTACGTAGAAAGTTTGAGGCCAGCCTGGGCTACATGAAACCCTTTCTCCAAATATATATGTACTTGGGCTAGTACATACTCCAAGTTACTTCCAAGTTCTGAGATGCCTGTGTTGCCATGCTAGCCTGAATTCCTATGTGTTTGTAGTACAGTGTAAGTTCAGGCCAACCTGGGCTAACCTACTTGTGGGTATCTGTGAGATAGCCTATGGGTCTGGATTTTACCAAGGACTTTCTTTGACTGATAAGCAGGGCCCAGGAGGCATCCTTATTACTGAAAAAGATGTAGGGGGGAAGAGCTCAGACCCCAGTGACCTAGTATATATATAACTATAATTACTAGTAACTGATGTTACTAGGAGACACAATCTCACAGCAAACTCTCTGGTCCATTCGCTCTTACCAGCTTCCCACCCCATCTCCTGCAATGATCCCTGAGCATCAGGTACAAGCTGTTTTATTTCTGAGACAGGGTTTCACTATGTAGCCCAGGCTGGCCTCCATTCATAGAGATCTGCCTTCTGAGTGCTGGGATAGCAATATATAAATATATTCCAAATATATATGTATTGCCATGAAAACACACAGGAAAAGATGACACCACTCTCTGCAAATGTCTTCCATTGCTGTCTGTCAAATTCACTTCAGTAAACAAATTAACTGTGTTTGCACAATATTTTAGACATCCCAAAAAGACCAAGAAGGAATTTACAACTACCTGCTGCATTCTGCTGGTGTTAATTCCAGCCAAGGTTCTCTGTCAGAACGCTGCTCCCTCTGAGCATGCTCAGTGCCTCCTCCCAGCTGCCTTCCCCAGCCAGGGCTTCAGTTGAACTGGTGTGTCTGATAGTACCCCCACCCCCCAGGCAGGCAAAGCCTGAAGAGAACAGAAGCAGCTTCTGGACTCATCTGTGGACCACACTCTTATCTGACATCTTTGTACGCTTGTTTTGTTTTCCTTTTTTGTTTGGTTGCTTGGTTTTGTTTTATTTTTTGAGACAAGGTCTCCCTATAGAGTCATGACTGGCCTTGAACTCACAGAGATCTGCCTGCCTCTACCTCCAAGTGCTGGATTAAAGGTGCACACTGCCATGTTTGGCCTTATGTTGTTTTTAACTTTTTTTTTGAGACCATAATATAATTATATCATTTTCCCCTCCAAACATTTCCATATGCCACTCTTTGCTCTTTTTCAATGCATGGCTTTTTTTTCATTATTAGTGTGGTGTGTGTGTGTGTACACATATATATTCCAAAAAAACCATAAATACAACCTGCTCAGCCTGTACATTACTCATACATGTGTCTGGCGTGTCTATTGGTGCTGTCCTTGTTAGGCTCATGTTTGAGCAGTCATGTTGGTGAGGATTTAGGGATATAACTTCTGATGTTACTAGGAGACACAATCTCACAGCAAACTCTCTGGTCCATTTGCTCTTATTAGCTTTCCACCCCATCTCCTGCAATGATCCCTGAGCATCAGGTACAGGCTGTTTTGTTTCTGAGACAGGGTTTCACTATGTAGCCCAAGCTGGCCTCCATTCATGGAGATCTGCCTTCTGAGTGCTGGGATAGGCAATAAGCCTACCTTCATTTGTTTTTATGATTACCCAGTGAGATGGAAGGGAAGGAAGCTTAATTCTCTTGTGTCACAGAAGAGAAACTGAGGTAGAGGGGGTGACATTCGCCTCATGTCACACTGCAGACTGCTCAGGACTAAACCTGGGTCTGTCTCAGATATTGTCTCCTTGATCTTTCCCTCTACTCAAGAGCTGTCCATCTCTAAAGCCTCCAGAAAAGGCCTGCCACACTAAAGACATTCCATATTCAGAACCCAGGGCGCCTTTAGTCAAGGCAGAGATCCTGTGAGAGGGAGACAAAGACCAAAAACCACATCTGTAAATTAGCATTTGGAATGTTGAGGCAGGAGGATTACCAAGGGGTCAGTGGCCAACCTTGTCTCTATACAGCAAGTTCCAGGCCAACCAGGACTACATAGCAAGACCCTGTCTGAAAAGCATGGGTTTCGAGGAGAAAGTCAAGAAAAAAGAAAGACGGGGCTGGAGAGATGGTTCAGTGGTTAAGAGCACCGTCTGCTCTTCCAGAGGACCCGGGTTCGATTCCCAGCACCCACATGGCAGCTAACAACTGTCTGTAGTTCCAGTTCCAGGCAAACACCAAGGCAAATAAATAAATAAATAAAATTTTTTTTTAAAAAAAAAGAAAGAAAGAAAAAAGAAAGACATTTGTAAGGCATGGAACCAAGAAATTCAATAAATGACTCAAATCCAGAATACAGAAGGGGTGGGACCAAGGATGTATCTCAGTTGGTAGAGTGCTTGTCTGGGATGTAAAAAGCCCTGGGTTCTAGCTTAGTGGCACACGCCTGTCATTCAGCATTTGGGAAGGGAGGTGAGGTCAGGGAATCAGAAGCTGAAAGTCATCCCCTGATACATCACTGGATGCAGTCTAGAGGCAGAGACAGAAGGAGGGGGGGGGAAATCAAGGAAAACTCTGACTCCAGCAGGACCCCCAGGGACTGTCAACACCGGATGGCCCAGCTCTCTGATAAGGGCTTTCAGCACCCTGGACAGTCAAGAAAACAAATTAAAGCAGCTGTGAGAGGCCACTATGCTCTAAAAAAAGAGAATGCTGCCTCCAAGTGTTGACAAGAGTATGTAGAGCGACAGGAATTCCCCTGCATTGCTAGTGGGAGCACTTAGCACATGACTATGTATGATCCAGAAATTCCACTCATCAGCATTTCCAATGAGACTGAAAGAAAGTGACTAATAAAAAACAGCCATGGAAATTTCACTCATGGTAGTCAGCCAAAGGAGAGCAACCCAATAGATGGATACAGAAACCACTGTATAATCTTCTGGTGAATGCCACACAGCAATGAAAAAGAGCACAGGACTGTGCCGTCCTGGAGATGAGTCTTAACAATGAAGAGGAGACAGTGCAGGACTGAGAATGCTCTCAGTGGTCTCATGTGGGGAGGTGGAATTAACTCTGTGGTTCCAGTCTAAGTGGTGGGGGAAGGATTACTGGCTGTGCACGAGGAAGTTTCCTAGGCTATCATGATCTTGATCGTGCTATCAATCATGACATCTTCCAATATCTTGATCCACATAGGTTCTAGACCTGTGAGAATCAGCTGAGGTCTCTACTTTAGGTCTGAGGACTTTATATCAAGAAAATAAATAAAATAGGTTTAAAAAAAAAAACTTTTCAGGGGTTGGAGAGGTGGCTCGTCAGTTAAGCACACTTGCTGCTCTTGCAGAGAAACCACTTGGGTTTGAATTGAAGCACCCACAGGACTGTTCACAACCATCTGTAATTCAGGTTTGTTCCAGGGGATCTGATGCCCTCTCTTGGCCTCTGCAGGTACTGCGCCCACATGGTGCACATACATACATGCAGCCAGACACTCATACACAAAAATTAAAAATAATTAATTGTCTAATCTCTCAGATGAAGATAAAAACTGGAACTGGCAGGGCCAGAGGGACCAAACAACCACTCAGTGGCTCTGCATCCTCCCAAATGAGGAACAGAAACAGGTGATTGGCCTGGGCAGCCAGAGGAAGGTAAGGTTGTGTAGTTGTAGGTAGGGAGGCTTCCCACAGTGCAGAAAGGGCTCACTGAAGCAGATAGGGTCCCATACCATTGTAACATGTCAAGAAATCATCTAGAATGAAGCTCCATCCATACCAAGTCTGTTCAACAAGAGTAATTGATCCCATTGTCCTGAGGATCCTTACAGAGAAGCCTCATTTTCCATCTAACAGAGGGACACAATGAAGTTCAGAGATGAGGCAGAGGCGGATCCAGTCTGTGACTGGCTGTATGAATGTCCCAGAACACAACAGGTGAAGCTCATGCAGAAAAAAAAATGTATCTGATAGGACCTGGAAGCACTGAACAGGAGCAAACCAGGATCCTGGCAGTCATAAGTAGCCCTCAGTCACACCCACACCTATAAGTACATCTCCTGTTCCCATAGCAAAGACTAGCCAGCTAGGCTCAGAGATGCCATCTAGAGAGCCCATAGAAGGAGAGAGAGAGAGAGAGAGAGAGAGAGAGAGAGAGAGAGAGAGAGAGAGAGAGAGAGAGAGGCAGGAACATAACAGGCTGAGTAGAGGACAGGGTACAGGATGGGAGGACCAGGCCAGTGCCTCAGGAGGAGGAGAGGCTGCCAGGGGCCATCAGAAGTGCACTCAGATGCTGACCTGTGGCTGTGAACTAGGAAAAAACTCAGCCCAACCTCTGCCACTTGTCAGCTGCCCCACCCCTCCATGACTCAGACCTGCCCCCCTACTCTGGCTCCACCTCTTCCTGCCCCAACAGAGACTCACCAGCTGATTTTGCCCATTTGGTGGCAGTGTAGGAGGGTCAGCAGGGCCCATGTGGGAGCCCCCCAGAGACTCCTCACAACCGTGTGACCTGAAGTCTCCTTGCTCCCATCTGAGCAATGGACTTCTAGATGTTGTCTGAAATGTTCAGACTCTGAGTGACCCAAGCATGTCTCCAGCCCACACCCTACTTGTACAAAGAAGCCAGCCCCTGCAGTCCTCCACCCATGCCCAGCATCCCACACCCCCATGGAAAAGTAGTCAATTCCCACAGCTTCCATCCTTCTAGCCAAAGGATTCAGCCAATTACTGCCCCCTGCTTTCCATCCCCAGGGCCCTGCTGTGCCCTGACAATCTTTCTTTTGAGTTCTGAAAAGAGAGGCAGATTCAGAAGTGAACACCAGGAGAGATCCACCATGGGTACCACTTCTGGGATTGGCTGGGGTCAAACCAAGCTGTGCCTAAAATGGTGACCAGAGGTCCATCACACAGCCTCTCTGAGCTGCTGCTCATCTCTTAGGGGGGCGATGATACTTCATGTTTTGCAGAGGCCTGCAGACTGGATGCTCCATGATGTGAAAAGGCTGTCCAGCCCACCAGTGACCTAAGAGTCTCATATACAACTTGGAGCCAAAAGACAAAGTATCCTAAGTGGAACTCCAGCTTCCTGAACTTACATTTAGAAAGACACCCTGTCTTAGTTCATTTCTATTGCTGTGAAGAGACACCATGACCACAACAACTCTAAAAAAAAATAGAGCATTTCATTGGAGCTGGCTTATGGTTTGAGAGGGTTAGTCCCTTATCACCATGGTGGGAAGCATGGCAGAACACAGGCACATGTGGTACTGAAGAAGCAGATGAGTTCTACATCCAGATCCATAGACATCAAGAAGAGAGAGACACTGGACCTGGAGTAAGCTTTATAACCTCAAAGCCCACCCCCAGTGACACACTTCCTCCATCAAGGCCACACCTCCTAATGCTTTCAAATAGTGCCATTCCCTAGGGGTTCAAATACATGTGCTTATGGAGGCATTCTATTCAAATTACCATATGCCCTGTGGGCAGTTGAGACCAGGTTAGGGGACAGCCTCTGAGACCAAGTCAGGCTGGCACTCCTGGGGTCAGAGGTGGGATAGGAGTTCAGAGGTCACCTAAAGTCACTCCTGCCTCCTCCATCAGGATGCCTAAGCTGTCAGGCAGTGGCAGCACAAACCACCAACATAGATCCATGGAGGGGCATGGAAGAACGGTCCTGGCAGAACTGATGGGCACCTGTGGGAAGAAGGAAGCTAACCCAGACTGGGGCAGGAGGATGGCAGCCTTTGCCAGTGTCCTCCAGGCCCTCTGTTCTTCAGAGGTGCTAAGCTGTGATTACACCATCACTGCGGCTGTACCAGCAGCAAGAGAGATGGAGGTGAAGGTCACTTAAGTCAAGGCCCCTAAACAGGCTGCCCTGGACCCAACAGAGCCTCCTTTAATGCCAACCAGCTGCCCTGTGGATACTCAGTCCAGCTCCTCACGCAGGTGGGGCCCTGCTTACAGCCCTACTTAATGAAATCAATAAAACATCGAGCAAACCTGGCTGAGGGCCAGCATTTTACAGCACACCATGCTGGGCCGCAGACCAAATTAAGAGCTGCCGCAGGACAACGGGAAGGGACAGAGAGAGGCTGAGAGGAGAAGATGGAGGTTAGTCAGGGACCAGGCAGAGGCAGAGGGGCGTCAAGGACCTCCACTATCTTTTTTCCCCCTTTTTGGGTCTCCCCAAGCCCACAATGTGGCTGCAAGAATGACTCTGTTATCAGTCATTTATCCCATAGTAAGAAACTATGAAAGACATCGCGAGAAGCTAGATGAGACTTCAGGTACCTGGATTTCTCTCACGTTGGGGGTGAAGAGGCTGGGGCTCTGAAAAGGGCAATAGCCACAGGGTATGCTCATCAGTGGCCAAGCTGAGAACTTTCTTGCCACAGGTCTGTGCCATGGCCTCCCTAGCACTGAGGATTGCTTCTGGTACATCTCGTAGACTGGGAGAGACATCAATGTGTCCCATCTGATGGAGAAGAAAGACTTGCCTTCCTCCCACACTGGGCGAAGCAACTAACAGGAGATCCTGCTAGGTCTCTCATCGGTCTTGGGGGACCTAGGCAGGGTGGGGCCCCAAGAAGAGCCTGAGTAGACATCCAAGGAGACAAGTGGTCATAGGTCCCCCTCCATACTGAGGCCCAGGGATGGGGGAGCAACTGCTAAAAAGCTAACCATAGGGAAGGCTCTGGGTCACAAAGAGCTCAGAATCTAGAACCGTATGTGGCTTTCTAGCTTAGTCACACTTAGGAACCTCCTTGACAGGCCTGAGAAGTGTGAGAGCCACTGCCGGCTTGCAGAGTACACCCAGGGACCACTCATGACTAGGAGACTCCTCCCGTTCCCACAGGGAACACGGGACCTAACGACAGTGAATGTCCTTCCTAGCTAGGAAATCAGTGTGCTAGGATGCTCTCAGAGACGAAGCCCAGAGAACTAAGGGAGGGATGGACAGACTGGAGGCCACTTGCCACCCTGGCTGCCATACACCTGGGGCCAGAAAAGTCACACTGCCACCTGTGGAGTCTTCCCAGCAGCATGCTCTTCTGCCACTCTGTCACCCAGTTCCCTGGGCTTGGTAAAGTGACATTTCCCTTCTACCCTCCCCCTGGCCCAGAGTGGATTAAGGCTGAGCACCTTCATGGGAGGAACAAGAAACAAGAGGTAGGGTGGCAGCCATTGGGTGGCTCTCTTCCCATACTAATTAGGTGAAGAAAAGAGTAAGAAAGTTGGGGTAGGTGGCACAGCTGGCAAAGTATTTGCTTTGCGAGGATGAGAACCTGAGTTCAGTATCCAGAACCCACCTAGAAAATGTTAGGCATGATGCTGTAAGCTTGGAATCCCAGCACTAGGAGGCAGAGACTAGAGGATCTCTGGGGTTCATTGGGTCAGCTTGTCTAGCCTACTTGGCAAGTTCTAAGCTCAGATACCCTGTTCAAGAAATGACGCCTGAGGTTGTCCTTTGGCCTCCACAAGCACCTGTACACCCACATACATGTTGCACACCAAAAAATAAAAGAGAGCAAACCCATAGTCCATATTCCCTGACCCTGGCAGACATTACTAATCAACCACAGAACTCCCCAGCGGAGCCTGATGCTGCCTTGCTCCATCTTCCCACCCCCCCCCTTGACTGCTTCGTGCCACTAGAGTGAGCTATCAGAATGGGTTCTCCCTGTGCTCAGAGGGCCAGGCCATACCCAGGAGGCTTCCTGGAGAAAGAATCTGGAGCAATGGGAAGAAAAAGGGTACCCAAATGTGAGTAGCAGCAGAGTATATGAAGAGGAACAGTACTATATTCTCAAGGACTGGGATGTACTGCCATAGGGAGATGCTCCCAAGCAGCTGAAGAAAGTCCCATGTGCCTAAAACTTCAAGCTGGCTACCCCCAGCCTAGTAGGTTGGGCCTGAGCCCTGTGGCATCCCGCACTGGCCCTAGCCAGCTATCTCCCAGGCAGACAGAAAATGGGCAGCCTCTGTTAAGATGTCCTGTTTCTGTGGGTTCTCTAAGCATCAGGGTAGATGCCTCGGAAACATGAACTGTCTTTGACAGCTCAGTCCCCTTGGGAATTATTGCTATCTCCATCCCATTTGAGCTGTGACAGAGAGATGGTCTCCAGGGAGATGTGTCCCCCATCACTATGCAGGAGAGACCAAGTTCAGAATGACCAGGTCAGATTTCAGTCTTTCCCCTGAGACAGGCAGAAGACTGGACCCCTCCCTGGAAGCCCTGTCAATGAAACCACCCCAAGTCTGCCACCTCTTTGCACCCACACCTGCCTTTGGAGCCCGTCTGTCTGTTTTTTTTTTTTTTGTTTTTTTGTTTTTTTTTTTTTTAATGAATGATGTATGTCTTTAAAAAAAAAACAAAAAACAAAAACAAAAAAAAAAACTCTTTTATTTATTTGCCTGGAACTGGAACTACAGACAGTTGTGAGCTGCCATGTGGGTGCTGGGAATCGAACCTGGGTCCTCTGGAAGAGCAGACGGTGCTCTTAACCGCTGAGCCATCTCTCCAGCCCCCCTGTCTGTCTTTATTAGTTACCCCCCACACACACTGTGATGAAACACCTGACCCAAAAAAAAGCAATTTAAGGGAAAAACTGTTGGTTGTGACTCACAGTCTGAAGGTGGTATCCTCTCAGGAGAGGTACCGGCAAGAGCTGGAGACAGCTGGACACAGTGTATCTGAAGTCAGGAAGCAAAGAGAAACAATTGGGGGCGGGGTCTCAGCGGTCTCTGCTTTACCCAGGATAGCCCCCCATAGGATGATGGCTCACATTTGGGGCGGGTTTTCTTGGAGGGTGGAGCTAGATCTTAGCTCCGCCTCTATCAGAAAACCTGCTGGGATTTATCACCAATACTTAATGGCTACCTTAGATATTAAGAGGCCCGTTAGTGACTCTGAGCTGAGGATAACCTGCTGTGGGTCTAGAGAAGCTACCTCTTGCCTCAGCCTACAAGAGAGTCAGAAACCTCTTCTTCCACAAGATGCCCTGCACACTGTTAAGAGAGTCATGTGCTCTTGGAGGGGTAAGAAATGAGAGAAGACAGTGAGCCGAAGAGCCAGTCTGGAGATGATGCTCACTGTCTTCATCTTCAAAGGCCTGATGCCGTGGCTAGGGAGATGGTTGCTGAGTATCTGGCCCTAAGAGCACTGACTGTCACATGGTCGTGAGAGGCAGAGCCATCGGGAATCACCCACCCAGGGGAGGTGGACCCAGAACAGGACACACCCACACTTCTGGCCAGCCTACCTCAGACCTACTATGCAGCTGAGGAAAGACACTTAAGACCTACTATGTGGCTGCAGGAAAGACACTTAGCCTCTCTGATTATCTGTGCATTTAGGAGAGGAACCAGAGCATCTCCAAAGGTTCTGTGCCTTGATACTCTTCAGAGCCCAGAGAGACCAAGGAGGCGGTGGGAAGACACTCAGAGCTGCAGAGCAGCAGCTGGAGGACCAGCTTAGCTCAGCAAAGCTGAAGGCTGATGATGAGGCTAGACAGGTCCCAGGGCAGAGCACAGGAACCTGCGCCCTGCAACCACTGTGCTCAGAATCCCACAAAGGCCGGACTTGGTGGTGCTGTACAGACTGACCTATTTCTAGGCCATGCATTCCTGCCAGCATGGTGGGGACTGCAAGAACCTCCTGTGTCACACAAGACAGAGTCACTGGGGATATTCCCACAGAGGGTGAACAGGAGAAGGAGCAGAAGGGGCAGAAACCCACAGACTACTATGCTCTGACATCCCAATAGCAAGAGGTGGGACAAGTTTCCACAAGCCCAGCCATGAGGACATCTAGTATGAGGCACTGTCCACTGGGGGATCTTGTACCGGAATGTAGCCCAGCTCTAAGATTTCCCCAGTCAAGAAACTCTCGGGAAGCCTGGGGACATTCCTGAAAGCCATAGACCAACTCCATCCAAGTGTGCTCAGGGCTCTGAGGGATTCCAAGCTGGACCCCAGGTCTTTCTTTTCTCAACATTAGCAAGTCCTTGGGCTGAGCCTGGCTTGGGATGCACTTGGGGTATGATGGATGTAAAAGACAAGATGATGTAGCCTCAGCCTTACCCTGTAGACTTGTTCTCAATCAGGTCCAGCACTCAGAGAGGGCTAGCCAGCAGGTTAGGGCCTGAGGGTGTCAGTTCAGGATCATGCATCACAGAAACTAGAGGCCACTGCTGTAAGCTCAGAAAGCTACCTGAGCTAGATCAGAGAAACAGATTTTGAACTTTGGAGGCGACATCAGCTCGATGTCAGGAGGAGGAAGCCAGTAAGACTCCCAAGCCTGTGGCTTGAGCAGCAAGCATTTGAAGCTAGGTGTGCTAACCCAGAGTCACCTAAGCCCGGGTCTGGCTTCTTGTCTGAGTGGGAATTAGTATGTGGAAGTTAATTAGAACAGCAAGTAGGTGCTTAATAAACATAGGCTATTATTAACATCATTGTTATGTGGAAGGGATGAATGGATAAATGAGTGCAAATAGATGTGTGAATAAATGGCTAGATGGATGAGTGCAAATAGGTGTGTGAGTGGATGGCTAGATGGATGGATGAATAAATGGACAGGTGGATTGATGGATGGGCACTAGATGGACAGATAGATGGAAAGATGAATGTATAGACCCAGTGAGGAGGACAGGAATCCTAGATCAAAAGTTGAGAAAGGCAAAAAACAGAAGGATGATGTGTAATGTGTTTGTGTGCTATGCGTGACGCCTCTGTATGTGTGTGTGTGTGTGTGTGTGTGTGTGTGTGTGTGTGTGTTAGGCCAATGCTGTCTTTTTCGGTTGCTGTCTGCATTGGGTGTTTCTGTTGTTGTTTTTCATTTTTGTGTCTTTGAGACAGGGTTTCTCCAGGTAGTTTTGACTGTTCTGGAACTCTCTCTGTAGACCATCCTGGCCTTGAGCTCATAGAGATCTGCCTGTCTTTCTCTCCTGAATGCTGGGATTAAAGGCGTGTGCCACCAAAGTGTTCTGACTAAACTTGGAACTTGCCAATTCATCTAGGATGAACAGACAGCAAACTCCAAGGATCCACCTGTCTCTGCTACCCTAGCCTGGGTCTGCAGGTGCACGTCAGAGGCAGCAGGCTTTTAAAAAAATGTGCCTCTAAGGATTCAACTCAGGTGCTCATGCTTATGCCTGGTAAACCCTTTGCTGATCTCCCTAGAACCTTACAATGTGTACTGAGTGACACCACAGTCTGTCCACATATAATATCTGGGGTCACTGCTATCACTGGTCTAAAGTTCTGAGCACAGGCTATGCTGAGAAGTTGGGGCTCCATTCCATAGCATGGGAGAAACCACAGAGAACAGCATGGGTATGTGGGTGGCTGGGTGGCTGGGGGTAGAAACCAGACTGAGCCCAAGGGGTCAGTCAGAAAGTAGGCAGTTAGAGGTAACAAAAAGCAAAGGGCTGGAAAGATGGCTCGGCAGTTAGGAGCACTGGCTGCTCTTGCAAAGGACCTGTGTTCAACTCCTAGGACCCACATAGAAACTCACTAGTGCCTGTAACTCCAATTCCAGGTGGTCAAATGCCCACTTCTGGCTTCTGCCGGTACCCCAGCATGCACGTGGTGTGCATACATACAAGGAGGCAATCATTCATACATAAAATAAAAATAAATATTTTTGAAGTGACAAATAAAATCTTTAGATTGCTTTAGAAGAAAACCTCATGTTGGAAGCTGCTGGGAATAGGGACTCAAGGTGGTCTATGGGACTATGTAGTGTGATTCTGCACCTCTATGACCTGAGGGTGTAACCATTAGGCTAGCACAGGTTTGGGGTTCACCTATGAACTTCAAAGCCAGAGACTTAAGGTGTGGCCAAAAATAACTAAAAGTTCTGCACCATGAGGACAACTGTCTCTCTCTGCTTCTCCACCGCCTAGAAGGAAGATCAGTTCTGGACGAGTAGATCCTTTCTCCATTTCCTGCATTTGTATTGTAAGTTCTTTAAATAAATATTGGCCCTAATAATATATCTCCTTGTGATAATTAATGGGGCTTATTATTCATGCCACAGGAGTAACCTCTCATCACTGGCTCTGTATTTTTCCTTGCTGATCTGGTCATCATCCTGGTGTTCTGTGCAATGGCCAAAATGCCAGGCAAAGAGAAGCACTCGATGCCATCCAGTGAGAACAAATCCCAAGCAGGCCTAGATACAGACACAGATTTCTGACACCACTGTCAATCAGACCCTTCGAAAACCAGGACCGCAGACTGGTGGAGAGCAGGGAAGCCTCAGTAGTAGCAAGCAGGCAACAGGCTGCTCGCAAGCCACTAGCTGACTGACTCCAGTGGTTAGTGGAAAGCCTGAAGAATTCAATGTCGTGGACACCGAGGAAATGTAGATTCCAGAAGGACAGACTGGCTGTCAGCAGCCACAGAACAGCCTCTCAAATAATCACTAGTAGTTGAGGGGCACGGGCGGTCTTGTGATAGGAATAGGACACCATGAACAACTGCTGCCACCTGGTGGATGGGAGGGATATTGCATAGAGATATCAGGGATATCAGAACTGGGGAGATAGATTAAGTAGAATGAACCGGGAAGAACGGCAGAGCCAGGGACAGGGTGTGTGAAGAAGCATGGGTGGGACATGGAAGGAGGGTGAAAACATTAGCAGGATTGAAAAGAGAAGAGGTCCAACAGGGAGAGAGAAAACGTTCCTGGCCATCACCCTCCCTTGGCCCTCCCTTCCCTCCCCCAAGACTGAAAGTTAAAAATAGGTCTTGTGGTAAAGGAAAGACAGAATGAGAACAGTTGTCTATGGAGGAGGCAATGGGGGGAGCTGGGATGGGGAGAGTCCCCCTGGGCCTCAGCAAAAGTAGAAGGTGACAGCCTCATCCATAGGACAAAGCACCATCCCTATGCCACACCAGCCTGCCTGTGCAACTGAGGGCTATCTTACAACCCAGCGGGGTCTGCAGGAGGACAGAGGGACAACATCCCAACCCCATGCTGTGCCTACGCAGATCTCTGCAGCTGGGGTCAGCCTGGGGTCAGCTGCCACACTGTGGTACAAGTGAGAAATAGATCTTAAGCTACATATGTGTCCATGACAGTCACTGGCCCCACAAGAGAACCTGGCCGCAGACAGGATGCACAAACCCAATGGTACAAGCAGTGCCCTTCCTGAGACAGAAAGGACAGGGTAGCAACCTGAGTCACACCTCCCAACTATGCCACCCTACCCTCTGTCAAGGGAAATGGAGGCCCAGAAAGAGAAATCCAGCTGCCCCAGCTGAGGACAAAGGCAGATGTGGACCCTGGGAACTGGGGGAGCGTTCTGTTCCCAGCCCCACCCACCTCTCCTGAAGCTCTGCTCTCACCTGCCTCCTGCCCACCTCCTGGGCACACTGTAGAAGAGCTAATTAGAGGCTGGGCTGGGCCCACAACGCCAGTAAACTGCACTGGAGCCCAGAGGAAGCCCCGCCCAAACTATGCCTCCCGACAGGGCAGCCTCCCCAGTTGACTTCAAGGCTGCATCACAGTGTGGGTCTGTTAATGGTGCTTTCGCTTATGGGTGGCCTTTCTTTGAGCAGCACGGAGTTGTATTTAGTTCTCCTTGTTGCTGGGAGGCTGACAACAAGGTGCAGAGCATCATTTATCTCCATGGTTTTATGAGGCCTAGAGACATTAGGCTACACAACAAACCAGCCACAGAGCTGGAGTTAATATTTATAGTGGGGCTGGGGAAATGGCTTAGTAGGGAAATCAGCTCACTCTGCAAGTGTAAGGACCTGAGCTCAGAGCCCCAGGACCCAGCTAAATTCTGGGGGTGTCCATATTAGCTGTAACACAAGGGAATAAGGTAGAGGGTGATAAAGAAGGGCACTTGTTACCTTCCTCTGACCTCTGAGAGTATGCACATACTCACACACATATACACATGCACATGCATACTAACACACATATGCATGCACACACATACACACATGCACATACTCACACACATAACACATGCACATACTCACACACATACACACATGCACACACACATGCACATAAACATATACACACATGCACATACACACATGGGCACACATATACACACATGCACATACACACACATGTACACATACTCATACACGCATGCATATATATACACATAAACATGGTAACAGTCCTCTGGAGCCCTGCTTTCTGAATACTTGGGCTACTCCCAGCATCTCTGTGGTCATTAGGGAAAGCCTCCCCTTTATGTGTGTACAGGATTTCCTTTTAATATGACTCTACCTGACCAAGGCAGAGTTAGTCTAAACTCAGAGAAGTAAAGGGATTTAGAAACATCCCACATTCCTAAATGTTCAAATACAAACCGCTCAGTCTGTATAGTGTGTGTGTATATATTCTCTCGGCTGATCACTGGGTACTGGATAATCAATTGGTGTGCTCTTCCCTGGGAGAGACTATTCCTTGCTGCTCTGGGTATCCCTTGGTTGCCTGTAGTTCTTTGTCTAGGGTTAGGCCCTGTGAGCATTCCCCTTCTATGTTAACATAGATATATTGGTGTCACCCTTGCTCAGGTCATGTTTAGGGAGCCAAGCTGATGAGACCTCATGGGTGTAGCTTCTCCAACTTTTCTAGGAGACAGGATCTCACAGGGAGCTGTTTCTCTGACTCTTTCGGTATTTCTGCTTCTCTCTTCCTCAATGACCCCTCAGCTTCAAGAATTGTGTTGGAGATTATCACTTGGGCCTGGGCACACAGGCTGGGTGCACATCCTCAGCCTGCTTTACCATGCCCCTCTTCTCTGAGTGGCACTCCAGTGACATTCTTTCTGAAAGCTCAATGAAGCGCCTTGTTTGTGCCTGGAGAACATTGTCTGCTGGAAGTCATCCCCACCCCTGGCTCTGGGGATCTTTTTTCCCCTCTCCCATTACATGCCCTGAGCCTTGAGAGGAAGGGATTGCTAGAACTCCATGTAGAGCTAGGCACACCACAATCTATTATTCCCTGAACACAGACCAGTTGTGGGTTCCTGTGACCATTGTCACTCACTGCAAAAAGATATTTTCTCAATGAGGGTTGAGAAATGCCCTAATCAGTGAGCATAGTGATGTCATAAGGAGCCAGGTTCATACTATGTCTATTTTTTTAAACTTTATTTATTTATTTGCTTTGGTGTTTGCCTGGAACTGGAACTACAGACAGTTGTTAGCTGCCATGTGGGTGCTGGGAATCGAACCCTGGTCCTCTGGAAGAGCAGACGGTGCTCTTAACCGCTGAGCCATCTCTCCAGCCCCCATACTATGTCTATTTAATAGAATAATGGTAGTAGATTCTCTCCTAGCCACAAGTCCTTGGCCCTAATAATGGTGCTGGTCCTGGGTTCTGTCTTGTATAGTAAGTGTTTTGGGAACTTGGGGCACCTGTATTGACCTGTGCAAGAACTGCTCAAGATCAAACCAAACAAAATTCCGGTGCGGAGGGGAAAGGTGGTCCCAAAGTCCCACCCCTATCTGGGGAGCTGTTGGCAATCAATGGCTGCTGGGGGAGAAAGAACCAGTTTTCTTTAATGATATGGCCCCCTCAGAGGCTGCCTACACTTAGGTACATGGTGCTATATCCAGGCATCTCCTACAAGCACTAAGACTAAGAGGACTCAGTGATTTAACACACACACACACACACACACACACACACAATTGGGAAGGAATAATAGGTTGGCAAGTGAGTGATCGGAGGGGAGGATGTGGGATGGACTTAATCAAAACACATTATATGCATGATGAGATTCTCAAACAACAAAAAGAAAACCACAGTTCCGAAAAACAGCAGGGGGAAAGAAATTGATGATTAACAGTGTTAAAATTATAGAATTGTGGTCCATTCTTACTAATAAAAATATATTTTTACCACTTAAGAAAAAAAAAGACACTCTCGGGTCTTCCTACAGATAGATTCTTCACTGCCTCTGTGGAGTCTGCACATTCCTAGGGATACAGCCTGCAAATAATGGGGCTCTTGGTAGCTCACCTAGGTCCAAGCATAGAGTCTGGAACTTAGAAAATGTCCTCTGAACACTGCAAGTTTTCACCAAGAGCTCCACCTTGATTGCAGTTACAGAGAACCTGTATCATTTCCTGAGGGTGCCCTGCCCCCTGCTGGCAGAAAGCAGCATTGCAGGATTTCTAGCCATCCAGCAGGACTCTCTCGTCCATCGCACTGCAGACACACACACAGTATTGAGAAGAGCTGGGAACCAGTTTCAAGCCCTTCATATAAACATAGAGACTGTCACTGTTCCATACAGACCCCTCCTGAGCCCCAGTCCCATACAGACTCTCCTTACAGGACCCTCACCTCCATAGTCCTGGTGGTGTTCAAGTTGCCTTCTCCCCCAGGTCAACCTCGAACGCTCCTCACTCCATCTCAGCCTGGCTGTCTGCTATGAATATGCACCATCCCTGCTTTGCTGGTGCCCATGTCTCTGCTCGAGCATGACCACACATCCTCTGTCACAGCACTTGTCACCTGCAGCATTGCGGGGACACCTCCTTCCCTAGATCAAGAAGTCTCCAACAGCATGCTGTCTCTCAGCATGGCCAGGATGCATAAATGAACTTGTGTGTCCAGTCTCACCATTGTTGCCAAAAGTTCCCTCCAACCTGGGAAGGGAGGTGGCTCCTTTGGGGGGGGGGTGGAGTAGGGGTGGGGTTGCTTTCCTCTAAGGATCTGACCTCTCGAGCTCCTCTTTTCTTTGATTCTGTTTTGTTGCTGTTGTCTGCCTTTTAGGTAGACTTGGCTGACCTGGGACTTCCTAGGCAGGCCAGGGTGGTCTTGAACTTGTACAAATATTCCTGCCTCTCCCTCCAGCTCTGTTTCCCACAGCCACAGGCCTGTGTTGTTCCAACTAGTAGCTGCAGCCACTTTTGACCAGGAAGCACTGAACTATACAGGACTTGTGACCAAGTGATGCTTTATTTCATTTTAATTTACATTTAAGGGCCTGTATGAAGCACTTGGGAGCCAACCATCAATTTTATGAAATTGAGCTAAAGATCAAGCAATGCTGATGAAAATTTAGTGTCCAATATGAAAGGGGGCATAGGCTTAAGATTCACACTGTATTCCAAAAACCTAGTATTTTAAAAAAGGGGGGAACATGCTTCAATTTTATTCTGATTATATGATAAGATGATAACACCTGGGATCTGTCGGATAAATTCCAAACACTAAATTAAAACTAATCTCAGGTCTGGCAATGTGGCTCAGCTGGTAGAGTGCTTGCCTAGCACGCACGCATGCAGCTCTGAGTTTGAGCCTCATCATGCTGTAAACTGGCTGCAATGAGAAAGGCCTCGATCCTGGGTACTCAGGAGGTAAGAGAAAAGGATCAAAAGTTCACAGTCATCCTCAGCTACACAGGGAGACCCTTCTTGGGTAATTTTATATGTTTCCTTTGCTCTTTTTGTTTTGTTGGGGGTTTTTTTTGAGACAAGGTTTCTCTGTGTAGCCCTGGCTGTCCTGGAACTCACTCTGTAGACCAGGCTGGCCTCAAATTCACAGAGATCTGCCTCTGCTTCCTGAGTGCTGGGATCAAAGGTATGCACAACTATTGCCTGGCTATTAGTGTTTGTTTCTTTGTTGTTTTTTAAGGGTTTATTTATTATGTATACAATATTCTATCTTCATGTATGCTTCCGTGCCAGAAGAGGGCCCCAGATCTCATTACAGATGGTTGTGAGCCACCACACGGTTGCTTGGAATTGAACTCAGGACCTCTGGAAGAACAGCCTTAACCTTTGAGCCATCTCTCCAGCCCAACTGTTTGCTCTTTTTAAGTGAAACGACTAGAGAATTGGAATCCTAGAGAACCCTCATCTATGGCTTCTAATATATTTACACTCACTGTAGTGACACTGTAGGAGATACAGGCTAACCAGCCTCAGCAGCTGGACTCTGGAACTACTCTGATACTGAACCTGAACAATGCTTAGCAGCATATTTAGTTGGTGCCCACTGGAGACTGTACCACTTCCATTATTGAAACTCTTCAAACACCACCAGCCTCCCTGAGGAAGCAAGAGCCACCACGACCCCAAGTGAGAACTCCACTAATCACATCCTGTGACAGGTATTTGTCTGGAATGGAAGGAAAGAGTGCAAGGCTTGTGGCCTAGGTAAAGAACCAGAGGTGGCCAGTTCAGGACGGGTGGATAGGCAGCCACCAGGCCTCCAAATCTTGCCTACTGGCTCAATGAAAAAATATGGAATATCCTGGGAGTGGTCTCTGTTGTTGGGGGTCAGAGGTGGGCTTTTGATGCCCCCTTTTAGACCAGGTTGTTCTCAGAGCTGCCTGAGAAGACTTCAGGGAGACACAGAGAGGAAGGCATGAGCCATGGCAGCAACATCAAATACAGTGAAAGCGAGGGCCTCATCTGGGCTCCTAGGGAGTGAGAACCCCCACTTTGGGACTGTACAAATACCCAGGTTCCATCCTGGGAAGAAGGCATTACAGAAAAGAGCTCCTGGATACAAGTGACACCCCCAAAGGGTTGGAGAATATTTTGACACCCCAGCATCCCGAGGGTGGAAGCATTTGTATCCACAATCGACTCCCAGCACTTACTCTGAGACATTGAACAGAGAAAGGGCTGGACAGGAGGGGAATGCAGTACAGAGAGACACAGGCCCTTCTTCTGGAAGTTAAAAAGCTTTGCGGCACACAGCAGCCCTAACTACCATCCAGCAGGGGACAGGGCTCTGTGACCTTCAGGGAGGCCAAGGTCTTTCTAACCCACCAGCA
>PVIH01000933.1:50382-154289 GCA_004025045.1 Sigmodon hispidus
AAAAAAAAAAAAAAAAAAAAAAAAAAAAAAAAAAAAAAAAAAAAAAAAAAAAAAAAAAAAAAAAAAAAAAAAAAAAAAAAAAAAAAAAAAAAAAAAAAAAAAAAAAAAAAAAAAAAAAAAAAAAAACAAATAAACAAGAAATGTTCACGTCTTCGTATGAGGACACAATAAAAGCTTACTGAAGGACGTGAAGAGAGGCTTGAGTAAATGGAGTGATATATCATACTTGGGAACAGGGAGAACGCAATAATATGAAGATGTCAATTCTTCCCAAATTAAATCTATAAATTCAATGCGTAGCCAATCAGATTCCTAAGGGGATTTTTATAGAACTTGACAAGCTGACTCGAGCAGCTCATATGAAAGACTAAACAAGCAGGATCATGTGGAAGAAGAAAAACGAGACAGAACTTGACCTACCAGGTAGCAAAATGAACTATAAAGGCACAGAAATTCAAATACATTAGAGCTGGCAGATCAAAGGGATCGGGCAGAAAATGCCGAGACTGATACCAGAAGATGGAGAAAGTAGATTACAAAGGTCACGACATCCTTGTCTCTACTTTAAATCACCTAAGGTAGGGGATGGTCTATTCTGACTCGCAGTGTAAGGGGTTACAATCCTTCATGGCAGGAAGGCATGGCGGCAGGGACATGAGGCAGCTAGCCACATGGTGACAAAGTTAGGAATGAGAGTGAAGGACCCTGGGTTCTAGGGCTTGACCCAGGCATTCAGTTTAGGTATTCAGTAGAGCACCCCCTGATGAGAACAAGGAACTAAAAGTCTAAAAGTCTGTCCCAGGAAACAGTGACCCAGCCCAGATAGCTGTAATCAACTCAGATAGGACATAATGGTCGAACCTGTGATTAAAATACCAGAAATTCCAAGCAGAACAGCTGCAACCAACACCCAGTTGTAAAAGCCCCCTAACCAGCTGGTCTTAAGGCAACCCTTTGACTATTGTGAGTAACTTTACAATTATAGTATGACCTTTAAAGTGACCAATCATGTGTTGCCCCAGTTGCTATGGTGATTTTATGGTCTTAGCCTTTAAAAGAGATATGAAATTGTTAATCCTTCCTTGCTACTCCCTTGCTCCCGAGGCAGGGAGGAAGCCCACCTGTACAGACGAAATAAATCCTCTTGCTTTTTGCTGAGACTAGAGTTTGGGTTCTTGGGGCATCCCTTCCCGAGGATAGTACCCTGAGTCTGGGGTCCATCATGACAGACATGAAGGGTGGCGCCCAGCTCACTTTCTCCATCTTTCCTTATTCATTAGTCAAGAACCCCAGCTGTGGGAGAGTATCACCACACTCAGGATGAGTCTTCTTCCCTAGGTTAAAGTCCTCTGCAAAGACTGTCAATAACCAGAAGTGTGCCTCCTAGGTGACTCCAAATCCAACCAAAGACAAGGAAAACAAACGAACAGCACGTCTTCAGGTCAGTGAGAAAAGATGCCCGGGTTAACTGCTTATCGGCTTGGCTGAGTGAGTGCTAAGACCTGGGAATGCTTGCATATCTATGGGTATTGTTATTGTATCTCACAGGATGCCCCCAGATAAATGCCAGAGAGATGGTATTGCTAAAATCTACCTCTCCTCCTAAAGTCTCAACAACCAAAGTCACTCTGGGGAACCAATAGGCTTCCTTACAGAGCCTAGATAAGAGAGGACTCACTGGAGTGTGAGTGTGCCCCCTCAAAAGGCCAAAAGGAAATTCTTCACAGGGCAGAGATAAGGCCTTTCTCATTGAATGAACCCTCCTCCAAACTTCCTGGCCCACACACTCCTGCCCCTCCCAGAAACCCTAGGACTAAATTGCTTACCACAGGTAGTAAGGTGTGACTGGAGACTCAGGTGAGGGGCCCATGACTCTACCTCCCCCTTGTAAGAGGCAATGCTGACAGTCAGCAAGCCCCGCTTTGTTGACCTTTTGTGAGTACATCCATCTGAATGCCCCAAGATGGCCTCCATTGTTTATCTCTGTTGTATTCCTATCTCGAGTCCCCCAGAGACCACCAAGAGCTGGGTTTCCATGCAAACACACAAAGATCAGTTTACTTAAAGGGACAGGTTCAAATCTGGACCACAGCCCTATGTTTTCATGCAGTGGATGATGGGAATGCAGTCCCAAGCTCAGGGGTAAGGGAGTTTTTAAGAAAAAAAATATACGCAACCAGGGAGCTACGTGCTTTGTCATTTCAGGATTGGGTAAGGTGATTCTTTAAAACTATTGGTTGGATTTTCTGTGCAAAACTAAGTTTTGAATCTATTGGCCAAGCTTTGATCACTAAACCAAAATCTGCTAGCAGGTTATTTGCAAAGGCCATAAACCAGAGACAGGATGTCTGCAGGAATATCTGGATCTCATTAAGTTTTACTGCCCTGTTTCTTAATTGTCTGCTTCAAGGGTATCTGTTTGAATTCAATGTTACGCACATTCCTGAGATTCTTCCTGGAACTGAGCTGAACTATGCTTAGTCTGAGAATGTGGCCCTGTCCTGAGATGGAGTCTGTAAAGTTAAGTCTGGGCCATCCAGAGCTCCTGTATAACAGATTGGCACAGCTTTTACCAACTGCTTCAAACAAACAAAACCTGTTAATATAAAAAATAAAGTAGTAGATCACAGACAAATCCTCTTTGTTACTGGGGTAAGGATGTCTTCCTCAGCAAGCCACAGATCTAGAATCACAAAGAACAAGCCGGACAGATTAAACGACACAAAAATTTAATCCTCTAGGTTTTCTAATTGCAAAACTAAAAGACAAATAAGACTGGAAAAAAATTCTTTGATGTAGATCATAAACAAAAGTGCCCTCTAGGGGATTCCAAGACGGATGTGCACCTAAGCAGGATGTCACAAGCTCCAGCTGGGGACTGGGAACTGTGTATGGGAGTATGCCCTTTCCTCCCCCCCACACACCTCCCCCATCCCTGTCCACCCAGGAACAGGGATACCCTCAATCCAGCTTGCCTTTGTTTGGGTGGGAACCTTAACTCCATGTTAGGGTTAGTGATGCTAACCCTTGATGCTGTAAGGATTGAGTAGAGACAATATCCAAGACAGAAGACACAGACTGTCAGGACAAGGAAGAGAGGGGAGTGGTGTTGTGGAATATTATTTTAACTAGGCAAAGATGTGCTATAGTTGTTGATGCTGTGGAATATTACTTTAACTGTGTAAAGGTGCGTTACATTTGTCTATGCTGCATTTGTTTGATTATGTAAAGATGTGTTGTAACCGGTTCACCTTGCCTGCCTAAGGCACCTGATTGGTCTAGTAAGCTGAACAGTCCATAGCTAGGCAGGAGAAGGATTGTGGGGCTGGTGGGCAAAGAGAGTAAATGGGAGGAGACAGAAGAGAACGAGTAAAGAGAGGGACATGCTCAGGGAGAAGCAGTGAAAGTGGGAAAGGCAAAAGGTAGCTAAAGAGAAACAGATCAATTTAAGCTAAAAGAGCTGGCCTGGGGTTGGAGAGATGATGGCTCAGCGGTTAAGAGCACTGACTGTTCTTCCGGAGGACCTGAGTTTGATTCCCAGCATCCACATGGCAGCTAACAACTGTCTGTAATTCCAAGATCTGACACCCTTACACAGTTATACATGCAGGCAAAACACCAATTCATATAAAATAATAATAATAATAATAATAAAAGAGCTGACCAGCCTTAAGCTATAACGAAGCACTTAAAACTAATAAGTCCCCATGTCATGATTTGGTTTGGGAGCTGGTTGGTGGCCTGTAGAGAGTGAAGCTGAGAGAAGATGCTAAGGGAAATAGGAGGGGTGAGGGTAGGGGGGGAGAAGGGAGATGAAGGGCAGGGAAGGGTTATAGAGAAGAAGGAAGGGAGAGAAATGTTGGGTCTCAAACTTGGAACAAACGGCTGAGGTGCCTATTTACATCAAAGCCGATGCTGGCTCACAGTGCTTGTTAAGGGCCCTGGTTCCTGTCTGACCTTCTCAGCCCTGAGTCTCACTTCGTCCCGAGATGCTCTTCCCTACATCACCTAATCATTTTGGCTCTTGGCCTCTTGGTGCTCTAGATCTCCTGGGTCACTCCTGATTTCTCTCTTTTTTTCTCTCGACCCTCCCCCGACAAGGCACAGCTCAGCTGGACGTTTCTGGCTCTGCTCTCATATCTATAATAAGTCTCTTCCGCCATATTTAGAAGCAATCATGTCCTTATTTTAAACTAAGACAAAGAAAGGTGGGGCTGGGAGATCAAAAGATCTGGAAAGAGGGTGTGATCAGAGCCTAGCCCTCCCATGAAACATCCAAAGACCAAGTTTTTGTTTCTTCTCTCTTTCCATTTCCCTCTTCTCCATGTCGTTCAGTGGAGATGTTGGGAATCATTTCTCTGGGTTTCAAAGGGCACATGTATGTGACACTGAATCCCTGTCAGATCTTTATGAGTCATTGCTAGGCATCCTGGTTATACGAGTGTTTTCTGGCGTATTCTCACTCATGAGAAGCCTCAAACTCCGGCTCAGGGGAGCACTTTTCCTCTGTTCAGCATCCTAGGGAAGTCCTTCACACAAAAGATGTGCAATGCTTGTCAGTAAATGATTTCCAAAATTGTGTTTGTTTTTGAGACAAGGTAGCCCAGGCTAACTTTGAACTGGAAATCCTCCTAACTCAGACTCTAGAGGGCTGAAATTACAGGTGTGTGCCAGGATTATAGATGTATGTGTAACCCTGCGTGGTTCATTTTCTATTTTATTTTGTCTTATTTGGATTTTTTTTTTAAACTTTATTTATTTATTTGCCTTGGTGTTTGCCTGGAACTGGAACTACAGACAGTTGTTAGCTGCCATGTGGGTGCTGGGAATTGAACCCAGGTCCTCTGGAAGAGCAGCCGGTGCTCTTAACTGCTGAGCCATCTCTCCAGCCCCCTTATTTGGATTTTTTGCTTGTTTGTTTTTTCAGGGCTGACTCACATGTACCAGGTTTGAGCTGCTGTCCACCCTGAATTACAACTTATCTGAGTTTGTACAAATGTGGGTGTTGTGTGTGTATGTGCACTGTTTGTTTTTTTTTAAGTGTTTCTTTTTTATTATTATGAATAAAGAAGTCACACTTTCTATCCTTGTATATCCTTATTCAAGGTCCCTTCCCCCTCCCACCACATCAGGTCATTCTCTCTTCTCCACATCTTCCCATATGTGCACTGTTTCTATACACAAGTTTGTATTTGTGGGTACATATATGTGCATGAAGGCCAGAAGTTATGTTGGCTGTCTTACTTGATTACTTATTTTTTTTCTTTTTTCTTTTTTCTTTTTTTTTTTTTTTTAATGTACATTGGTGTGAGGATTTCAGATTTCTGGCTGGGCTTTTGTTTAGAACATTCTGGAACAGGGAGCTATAGTCATTGGTGCCGGCATAATTGAAGCCCTGGAAGTCCTTCTCAGGACTTTGGAGAGAGAAGAATGTGTAAACACATTTTGTTGTTTTGGTTGTACTGTCCAGCTATAAGAAAGGTTGATTTTATTTATTTATTTATCCATTGGGTTTTTTTTTTTTTTTTCTTCGCATTTGGGGCTATCTTTAGCTTACAACAATTTGGTAAAAGATACCTTTAAGCAAAATTGAAACATATAATTTTCCTCACACTGGATTGATTGTCCTTTCAAATCTTAAAACTGTTATAGAAAATTGTCATTTCATGGTGATGTACTTATTTCCTTAGATTCAGTGAGAATCTATTTCTCTTGTAGTTCTGTGGTAGAGTGCTTACTTGCTGGGCAGGCGTGAGGGCCTAGGCTGAATCTCCAACACTGCCCCCTCCCAAAACCCCATGGCAAAGATAATAAAAACAGCCTCTGAAGACAAGAAATTCAGCGTTTGCTTCAGAAGCAGTAAGCATTTATCCTAAGCCAAATATGAGCAACCATGGCTTCAGGTACCTGGGTGATATTACACACACACACACACACACACACACACACACACACACACACACACCATGGCTTCAGGTACCTGGGTGATATTACACACACACACACACACACACACACACACACACACACACACACACCATGGCTTCGGGTACCTGGGTGATATCACATACACACACACACCATGGCTTCAGGATGATAACACACACAGATAGAAGCTATCAGAATTTCAGTTTTTGTCCTGGGCAGCCAGCAAGCACACTGTGTGGGAAGTCACCTTTGCATTCACAGCAGCAATAATAAAAAGCCAAGCAGTTCACCACATCTGTAATCCCAGCACTAGGGAGGCAGGAGGCGGAGTTTCAAAGGTCAAGGCCATGCTCAGCCACACAGGAAGTTTGAATCCAGCCAGGACAACAAGAGACCTTGTCTCAAAATCAGAAATATAGCCAGGCAGTGGTGGCACAGGCCTTTAGTCCCAGCATTTAGGAGGCAGAGGCAGGCAGATGTCTGTGAGTTCGAGACCATCCTGGTCTTCACAGTGAGCTCCAGGACAGCCAGAGTTGCTACACAAAGAAACTCTGTCTCATAAACAAACAAACAAACAAATAAAATCATGGCTGAAGTTTGTGTACAGATCACAGAATGGCAAAAGTTGCAACAAGGGGAGCTGATGAGCATACATAGGGACTCCCACAGAGTCAACTACAGAGAGAAAAAATATAAATCCTAAAAGATCGGCCAAAAGAATATTAAAAAGCAACTCACAGACAGTGCACCTCGATTGCTGATAAACCCGCAAAATCTTCACCACCCTCAGACCAAAGGAACTCAGTCTATAGCTGTCTGCTTTCCAACCCCTAAAAAAGCCTGCCAAGGGTGAAATGTGTGAGGAACCCTCACATGGTATAAGTGAGAACAGCTGCTGCTTTCCTAATTCTGAAACATCTGGAAGGTTCTGAGATGCACACCTGTGAGGAAAAGCGCTGTCTGTGCAGGTTGTGTTCATAGGAATCTTCCTGAGGCTTGGGAGCTGCTGAAGATACAAATGCAGCCTTGTCCTGGGGTGTTTGAGGGAACATCTGCTCACGTGATGTTGAGGTGATCAAGGAGTTGGAGACAACCTGAGTGACCGTCACTGGTAGGATGAAAATCCACCCTGGATTTTCATCACAGAACACAGAGCAGTGAGGCTGGAGAGATGGCTCAGAGGTTGAGAGTGCTGACTGTTCTTCCAGAGGTCCTGAGTTCAATTCCCAGCAACCACATGGTGGTTCACAACTATCTATGATGACATCTGGTGCCCTCTTCTGTATGCTGTATACATAATAAATGAATAAATCTTTAAAAAAAAAAAAAAAAGAACACAGAGCAGTAAGAATCTTGGCCAGATTTAGATTTAGTATACTTGACGCATCATGGATAGGACAAACTTTCTGACTGAAGTGTTATGTTTTATATAAAACAATATGTAATACAGTAGTACTCTTGGAATGTATGTATGATCTCTTGCAACATATGTATAATATAATACATAAACTGAAATCTAAGTATATGAAGCAATGTGAGTTTTGCAAAAATGAATATGGTCAGCATTTATATTAGCACATTAGCTACATTGCTGCAAAGGGGAGAAGAAGCGGCAGGAAGAAAAGTTGATAGGAAACAATGCTTTGTGTTAGGAGACTTAGGGACCAGACTTTAAAAATTATTAAAAAGTTGTGGTGGTCAAGACAGGGGTGTGGGTGTCTCCATGGACGGTAGATCAGTGAGCACCCAAGTCAACCCATGCATACACAGACAGACGATTTATTTTTCTAACAGTGGTCCAGCTAATACAGAAAAAAAAAAAAAAAAAAAAACCGGGCCCATGAGACGCACTTGCTGCTGAAACTTGATAATCTGAGTTCAATTCCCGGGACCCACATGATGGAAAGAGGACTGATTCCTGCACGTTGTTTTCTGACTTTCATACATTTATATGGCACACATATGCCCACATGAACACACACACGGATGTGAGCATGCAAATAAATGTAGTTTTTGTATTTTTTAATTTCCCTCATATACCAACCACAGGCTTCTTACTGAGTCACAAGTAAGGTACCTCCCCCTCCCATGCTGAGTGAACATGGTGCTGTAGGGGGAACAAGTCTTTTATAGGCTGTGCATGTTGCCTGCAATGGTCATGACTGCAGCAAAGCCTCCAGCTGCTGCAGGTCTGGCTGCAGCTGCAGTCCTGACTGCATATGGCCTTTGCACCTGCAGTGTCATTCTTTCAGAGTGACCAAAAAGCAGTCAACGCAGGCTGGTCTGCTAGGCCGACAGCTGAGCCAATTGCCATGGAAAGGACAGTCCTCCAACTCAAGGCAGCCAGGCACAAAGGAAGGGCCTGAGGCTGTCAATCAAGAGGACTGGCTAGTTCCAAGTAGCTTGATTTGTTTAAAGGTAATAAGGAAAAAAATCATCACAAGAAAATCCACTGAAGGGTGCACACAATAAAGACATATCAAGAAATTAACATGCTCAACAGCACTTAACAGTGCTTAACCACTAGCCTAATATTCTTAGGAAGAATCAGGCCTTAAGGAGCTAGAGAAATAAATGGCTCAGCAGTTAAGAGCACTTACTGCTCTTCCAGAGAAGCTAGGCTCAGTTCCCAGAATTCACAATGGGTAGCTCACAACTGCCTGTAACTCCAGCTCTATTGGAGCTGGCCTCTGTGGATACCTGCACTCACGTGCACACGAACATGCAGACACAATTAAAATTAAGATATATATGTGTGTGTATATATATTATATTTAATATATATTAAACTGGGGGCTTTGGGAAGAGCTACATCATTCTGATTTGTCTCATCACTAGCATGAATCTATTTATCTATCTATCTAGCTATCTATCTATCTATTTATTTATTGTTGCAGTCTTTCTATGTAGTCCTAGAACTATGTGGACCAGGCTGGCCTTGAACTCACAAAAATCTACCTGCCTCTCCCTCCCAAGTGCTGGCATTGAAAGCATGTGCCACTGTGCCCGGCTCCCCAGGATTTCATAAACATGTGCCTATCATACAATCCAGGTTTTTCTACACCTACATAATTGACTCCCCACAAAATGATAGTATTTGTTCATGCAAAGCCTTGCACATGACCACTCCTAACCAATTTATTTTTAACAGCCCTGTTAACACACATACAGACACACACACACATATCCCACCCCCAAAAGGATAGAGTATATTCTGGAACCAAATGTGAGTGATGGAGGCCCAGGAACACTCACTTAGATTACCCCAAATTCCACGTGGTTAAGAGTTTGACAATTTTTTTTAATAACAGAACAAAAAACAATTTTAAAAATCTAGAGTTGGGGCTGGAAAGATGGCTCAGAGGTTAAGAGCACTGACTGTTCTTCCAGAGGTCCTGAGTTCAATTCCCAGCATTCACATGGTGGCTCACAACCATCTATAATGACATCTGGTGCCCTCTTCTGTATACTGTATACATAATAAATAAATAAATATTTTTTAAAAATAAGAGAGAGAAAGCTGAAGATGATCAGGTTTTGGACCTACAGCATTCCCAGCTTTAGAACCACTGAGGTTCCCAGTAGGTCTCAACCTGTGGGTCACACATCAGATATTGATTTGTAACAGTAGGAAAATTACAGTTAAAAAGTAGCAACAGAAATGTGGTGGTTTGAAAGAAAATGGCCCCCAGGACAAGTGGCACTATTAGAAGGTATAGCTTTGTTGGAGTAGGTGTGACCTTGTCAGAGGAAGTATGTCACTGTGGGGGCAGGCTTTGAGGTCTCCTATGCTCAAGCCACTCCTAGTGAAGCAGATCACTTCCTGTTACCTGCAAATCAAGAGGTAGGACACTTGGCTCCTTCTTAAGCACCATGTCTGCTTGCCACCATTTCCCCATGATGATAATGGACTAAAACTCTGAAAATGTAAGCCACTACAATTAAATATTTTTCCTTTATAAGAGTTATTGTGGTCATGGTGTCTATTCATAGCAATGGAAACCCTAACTAAGATAGGGGTCACCATATGAGGAACTATATTAAAAGGTCACAGCATTAGGAAGTTTGAGAACCATTGCATCAGTTAACCAACCTTGTAAAAGGCTCCATGAAAGAGTTAGTGCTTTTCAGGAACTTTCATTCTGTGGTGATATATTGTATATTTAATTTAAAAAATAGTCTGGAATATCAGAGGAGAGTCATCCACAGAGCCAAGCCATGAAGATCAGGGAGTAGTGACCCACACCTTTAATCTTAACTGTAGGAATGTTAAAAGAGGAAGTAAGATAGCTTGATAGAGGGAAAGAAGAGGCGTTCAACTTTCCAGGTGACTTCTCTGGTTGGCAGAGGAGAGAGAGGTTGGAATCAGAGAATTTCCTGAAGACAGGCCTGAGCAGTTGTCGGGTGAGAAGTGGCTGTGGTTTATTTCTTTATCCCTCTGATATTTCATCTTTTTCCCAATATCTGGCTCTAGGTTTTTATTGTGATACCAAATAGATTTTGTACAATATCTGGCATTCAACTTTTGGGGCACAAATTTGCAAAAATGTCACTTGTTGGGGCTGGAGAGATGGCTCAGCGGTTGAGAGCACCGTCTGCTCTTCCAGAGGACCCGGGTTCGATTCCCAGCACCCACATGGCAGCTAACAACTGTCTGTAGTTCCAGTTCAAGGCAAATAAATAAATAAATAAAGTTTAAAAAAAAAATGTCACTTGTTGCCAGGAATACATGTGGCCTGAATCACTACCTGGCTGGCTAGGTTTTCGGTTTGGAGTTAGCCTCTAGCTTAAGGCAGGGCCTGCCACACATGTTTTTTCTCCATGATTACCTTGGTGAGTTTTTCACACAGCAGCTTCCCTTTCCTGGTAGGTAGGTTGTGGCTTTCCCTGGACCCCTCCTTGAGCTGCTGCCACAGTAGGTAGCTGCCTCACTTAAATCTCACCTGAATCATCATTGACAGCAAATTTAGGGAATCAATTGGAATTTCTTAAAAGGGGGAATTAGTTTAAGATGGAGAAAAAATTTTCATCCCATATTAAAAAAATAGGAAATAGTGTTATAATAGAAAAAGTATGGTCTTTGTTTGATATTACTTTAGATGGTTTGAAAATGGAATCATTAAAGGAAAAGATAATTAATGTAATGGGATTATCATAATGTCTATTATAAACATTATTTGTTTGATCATTCTTGCTTTAGCCCTAAAAATATTGGTTTCTATGAGTGTCAAGTTGGTTAATATGAGTGCCAAGATACAAATATTAGAAAATCTTGTTAAAACAAATCATAAAGATATTCAGACCCAGACATAGGAATTTAAAGGAGAACCATTCTCAACATTGCCTTATAAGGTTACAGAGAAACAGCCTAAGGCTTTCAAACAGCCAACCTTAATATATCCAGTAACCTGACAGGAATTGTCAAATGATAGAAATTGTAAGAACTGAATAGACTCCTATTCAAAAGTTAGATATAAAGAGATTCAAGGAAGCAATAGTCTTATAGGGCGTGTACTCACCTTTGTAAAGCAGATGTTAAACTTGTGGTCAACTTGTAATAATAGAATTATCCCTAAAGACTGGACAGATATGGTTACAGATGTCTTAGAGGTTGGGCACAGTTACAAGTAAAGGATAAAGCTAAGATCATAAAAACAGAATAGAGATAGAAGATTTGAAATCTCCCAAGACTAATGTCTTGTGTTGTAGAAAGTTTCCCAGGGCCCATTTGGGCTGGAGGTTTGGAACCTGGTCTGCGGTGGCTTTTGTCTCTGAAAGAAATGAATCAGACACTTATATTAACTTCATACTGTTTGGCCCATGTCTCAAGCACATTACTAGCTAGCTCTTTCATCTTAATTCAACCCATTTCCATTAATCTGTCTACCACGTCCTACCCATCCTTCTATAACCAAACTCCAGTACTGGCAGGCAGTAATCCTAAAGGTATTCCTAGAAATGAAATTTGGCAGATGGATGTGTTTCATTTTGCAGAATTTGGAAATTAAAATATGTACATCATACAATTTATGTTTTCACTGTAGAAAAAAAGGCTTTATCTATCTTCCCATACATTGTTTTGGGTTTGAGTCTTTTAAAAAAGCTGGGGGCTGGAGAGATGGCTCAGCGGTTAAGAGCACCGTCTGCTCTTCCAGAATTCCCGGGTTCAATTCCCAGCACCCACATGGCAGCTAACAACTGTCTGTAGTTCCAGTTCCAGGCAAACCCCAAGGCAAATAAATAAATAAATAAATAAAGTTTTTTTTTTTTTAAAAAAAAAAAAAGCTTTCTTCAGTGAACCATGAAGATGCCTAACTATGATCTTTGAAGTCTCCAAATGGAAGATGGGGTCCACAACAGTGATTTCACATAAAGCATGACAAAGCCACTAGGCTGACAAACACCAACCAGAGATCAGCTTTGGACTACAAACTGCTCAGGACAATTTTGAGGTGGCTAGGTGAGATGATCCAGCCTCACAGACTACTCTAGCCAGGACTTGAGACAGACCCTGCACTTTCCCATTATGCAGAGACTGAACAACAAATGATAACTACTTATTTCAGGACTTGAAAATTAACAAAAATTTCTTTTTAGGATCTCCTAAGGATGCTGTTACCCTCAGATAGCAAAAAATAAATTTAAGAACACTATTGCACATTCCTAAGAGGTGGGATGGGTGATTTTTGGTCTTTCAGTGGGTTATGGATGATTGTCATTGTTTAGGGTAACTGGTTACAAATTGTTATTGGCTATGGTTTTAAAAAAAAGCTAAACAAGGGAGATTAGATTCAGGGTTCTTGTTTGGAAAAAAGAAAGAGAAAAAAGAGGATACAGATATGACAGGATAAAAGGGTAGATTATTAAATCTATTCTGAAAAAAGGGAATATGGATATGATAGGATATAAGGGTAGATTATTCAACCTATTTTTTAAAAGCAATTACTAGTTTTAAATATTTTACATTTGTTTGAATTTTTACATACTGTATATAAATTGTGTCTATTGACACAAAGTTGAGATTGTTACTGTACATATATTTCTACTCTTTTTTTGATAATTTTTTTTAAACTTTATTTATTTATTATTTATTTATTTATTTGCCTTGGTGTTTGCCTGGAAGTGGAACTACAGACAGTTGTTAGCTGCCATGTGGGTGCTGGGAATCGAACCCGGGTCCTCTGGAAGAGCAGATGGTGCTTTTAACCACTGAGCCATCTCTCCAGCCCCTATATATTTCTACTCTTGTTCAAGGTATTGTGCCTATACAATTCATCTAACAATGTAAAAAAATGGCAGTCCTTGAAAGTTATTACCAACTATTTAGGATATAAAGAAATACAAATTAGTAGTTAGACATTATAATCAAACTTATAGTCATATTAGATATGTTTTCAACGTCAAACATATTTTAGATAGTTAAGTCATCTTTAAACACTTTAGAGATCTATAGAATATGGCATTTAAGATATTTTAATAATATAGAGTCTTTTTATTTTTATGACAATGAGACAAGTCTGCTCTTGGCCGCACCAGTCTACTTCAGAGAAGATGATGGGCATCGATGAAACTCCATATGGAATTGACTTCCTTTGTGGCAAAAGTTAGCCACTTGGCAAGAAAGTACCCTTGCCCCAACTGCTGACAGTATGATGTCCAAAATGTTCAAGCAGGACACACAAGAATGACCTGCCAAATCTTGCCCCAGGACAATGTACAAAGTTCTTTAAGAATATCCTGCTTCACAGATAAGTCTATCAGATGCTAGGCCTGTAGCCTAAGATGGATGCCCCAACGCTGCACAGGAACCTGGGGTGACTGTCCAAGCAACTAGCTGTTTCATTTTTCACATTTTTTGGAAGTCGCTTGCTTGCACTTCCTGTTTGCTTAGTTAATATTATTTTCTTCTTGGGTCTTTGAGGAATTAAAAGATAAGATAGTTATAGTTTTCTAGTTACAGCTTCACAAAAGAAACTCACTAAGAGGTAAAGCATATATATTTGAGAGACATAAAAGATAGTTTTCATTTGGTTATACAAATGAGATAGAAAGTGAATTAGGTACAATCCTTTGGACTCACCAAAATAGGATAAATAATGGAATATTTTCTTTGAATTTGTCAGTTGTTTCTGGACATTACTGATATAATTATAAGTAATACTGTATATATTGTATATAGTTATTGTACCTATTGTATATAGTTTTTCTTATAACCTTTTTAAAATTTTTGACACAAAAGGGAATATGTGGTGATATATGTTTAATAAAAAATAGTCTGGAATGTCAGAGGAGAGTCATCCACAGAGCCAAGCTATGAAGGTCAGAGAGTGGTGACCCACACCTTTAATCCTAACCCTAAGAATGTTGAGAGAGGCAGTGAGGCAGCTGGGCAGAGGGAGAGAAGGGAAGAGATCAGCTTTCCAGATGACTTCCCTGGGTGACTGAGGACAAAGAGGTTGCAGTCAGAGGATTTCCTGGAGACAGGCCTGAGCAGTTGTCGGGTGAGAAGTGGTGTATTTCTTTATCTCACTGATATTTCATCTTTTCCCCAATATCTGACTCCGGATTTTTATCATAATATCAAATAGATTTTTTTTCAATATCATCCACAGTCCAATCAGCGAGTTCAGAGGGTTTTCAGTCCAACTTTGGAGGTTCTAAAGAGAAAGGGATGCCCTCCTGCCAACAACTCATCTATACCCACCACCCCTTCCAGAGCTAAGAAAACAATAATTTTACTTAGCTATGAAATCTGATGGAACATGGATGGACCTTAAAACAAGAAAGCTGAATATATACTATATGGTCTTATGTATGGGAATGTATAGAAAATGCAAAGTACTTTATAGGGGCTAAAAACAGTTGACTTAGGAGGAGCCCTGGAAGGAGAGAGGGTACCAGGTAATACAAGGAAACTTCAGAGCTGATGCTCTGGTTTCGTGCCAATGGTTTCCTAAGAGACGCCTATGTCTCACCTTGCTATTAGGTTTAGGGTCAGAGCCTAGGCCCTGGCAGCCCTAACAAACCAGGCTTGGCCACCTCTTCTCTATATACCAACTAAAGAGGCAAGTCACACACAGAGGCTGGAGAGATGGCGCAGAGTTCAGAGTGCTACAGCTCTTGCAGAAAATCTGATTTTGGTTCCCAGCACCTATATCAGGCAGTTCATAAGAGCAAGTAAATCCAGTTGCAAGGGATCCAACACTCCCTTTTGGCCTTCAATGGCACCTACATGCATATAGTGAATATAAACTCTCTCTCTCTCTCTCTCTCTCTCTCTCTCTCTCTCACACACACACACACACACACACACACACACACACACACACACACACTTTTTGGAAAATGAAAACAGTGGAATACAGGACAAGGCAATGTCTTCAGTATGGCTACATTCGGAAAAAAAAGAAGAGGTTCAGGATTCCCCCAAGTCCATCTTCTGACATAAGGCTCAGGTTTAAATAGAGGGCAAGAGGAATGCTTAGCTAAGCAGTAGCAGTCAATGCATGGACACCTTCAAGGTGGTCTGGCATGTTTTCGGAACAGCGTGAAATCTTTCCAGTAGGCAAGTTTTTCTTCTGGCTGGCACCAGATCTCAGCCTTTTCCTAACATGAGATTCCCGGGGAAATTCTGATTTCTTGGGATCCGTTGTTTCAGTAGCCTGAAAGCCCAAGGGAGGCCTTTACATATGTGCAATTCAGTGTGTGTCACATTCATCTGGATGGCTTTTGTCCTTGTCGTTGTTAATATAATAGGTTAAGTAGTCTGGCACTTAGAGTCCTGCAGCAGATAGGCAGCAGAGCGAGGTGCCAAAGCTTTTGCCCTACAGCCCATCACGCAGCCATGCTCACAAAGCACAGGGCATAGAAAGCGCTGGAAGGGCGTGGAACAAGGAGGACCCACGTTAATTATTACCCAGGGCAGCCGGATCTCTGCCCCGCCCCCTGTGGTGGCCTGCTGCCTGCCAGCCGCTTCTCCCTCTCTGCTGCCACCTGCTACCGGTGCTGGACATGGTAAGCACAGGAGGTATGGCGGACCCTGAATGAGGATCGGGAAGTGGGATCAGGGATCCGATGCTGAGGGTGCAGGCAGCGTCATCGTGCCGGGCTAGGGTCACTTTGCCGCCCTCAGGGCTGCTGGGGTGCAGATATGGGAGGTGGTGGTGTCAGGCCTGGAGCCTGGAGCCCGGCCTGTCTTTATTCCCCCGGCCCTGTCTGCTGGCTGGCTCCGGCGGGGTGTGGCAGGAAGGCGGGTCTCTGTGGCCTGTCCTTACAGGCTAGCTGGTCCTTGGGGTACCAGATCAGTTCTCTCTGCACCCTAGCGCTGTCCCTGACCTTGTGCCCCATCCTAGCACCTAGCTAGGATTCTGTGTCCTACCCTAGTACAGGATCGTAGATCCTCTGGAAAGGGGTGCTCCTGGAGCTGCTAGACCCCGCGACTGTTAGCAAAGAGCGTGGTTCTCTGAAGCCCCTTTGGAGTTTCGGCAGCTGTGGCTTGGGAAGGGTCATTGGGAACAAAGCCACAGGCTTGGATAATTAGTAATCAATCCTTCAGCCCACACTGCCAGAGGCTGACAGAGCTTTGCTAAGCAAACAAGGCTCTTACCCCTCTGACCCCGGAGTTCAGAGTACTGTCATTCTAAGACATGGAGGTTCTGGAAAACTCTAAAAGAGAAAGTACCACCCCCTAGTACCCCGCACCTCATTACATCCCACCAGTTCACCTGTACCCATCACTCCTTTTGGGGTGGGGGAAGAGGAGGAGGGATTCTGGTGTCCTGTTAATATCTGGATATCTGGTTGCCTGGTTACAAGGGCCCAGTTTATCAGCCACCAGAAGGGCCGGCTCTGGAAAGACGTCCCTATTAACCACAGCGCAGATCTCTGCTGTATTCTCTGCAGACATTCCTAGTAAGTGCAGGAGAGGAAGGAGGTGGAGCCCTTGTTTCTGAGAGCACACACACCAATGATGGGTCTGGAGGCCCCAGTGCTGGCCTGGAACCTGCCACTCAAGCCTTCTTAAATGTTAGTTTGTGGGCAGGAGAGATGGCTCAGCCGTTAAGAGCACTGACTGTTCTTCCAGAGGTCCTGAGTTCAATTCCCAGAATCCACATGGCCGCTAACAACTGTCTGTAACTCCAAGATCTGATACATTTCCACAGTTGTACATGCAGGCAAAACACCAATTCACATAAAATAAAAATAATTTTTTTTAAAAAAAATGTTAGTTTGTACTTGTAATACCAGCATTGGGGAGGCAGAGATAGATGGATCTCTGAGCCTCAGTGGCCAGCCAACTTTGACTACTTTGTAAGAGACCTTGTCTAAAACCAAACCAAACCAAACAAAAACAAGGGAGTGTGGGGGTGGTGAGTTCTTCAGTGGTTTCTACACCAAAGGACCTGGATTTGGTCCCCAGCACTCATGTGACAGACAGCTCACAACTGCATGAGATTCCAGTTCTAGGATATTCGACACCCTCTTCAGGCACCAGAATGTGAAGACAAAACAACCTTACACATAAAATAAAAACTTAAATGAAATAATTTTTAATAAAATGAAGGCAAATGATGGCTGAAAATGGCATCTGAGGTTGTCCTGTGGCCCCCACACACATGCATGCACATACATGCACCCATCCAAACAAACACACCAAAACCAAACCAAACAAAACAAAAAAACCCAAACAAAAAATACAGAACCCAAGAGCCTATTAGTAATCTGGCCCAGAGCCCACCTCCTAGCAGGGCTTGCCCCTGAAAACCGAAAGCCCTGTTGCTTGTTACAGGGCACTTGTATCCACAGCAGCCAGCACTGGCTAAATTCCTCCCAAAGGTCTGGGGTATGTTCTTGGCCTATAATAGGAATGGCCTGGGGCCTCTGTTCTCCCTCTTCCAGGCTGGCAAGGCCCACAGGCTAAGCCCTGAGGAGCGGGACCAGCTGCTGCCAAACCTGAGGGCTGTGGGGTGGAATGAACTGGAAGGCCGGGACGCCATCTTCAAGCAGTTCCATTTTAAAGACTTCAACAGGGTATGTGGAGTGTGTGTTGGAGGTGGGGGGAGGGGGTGGCTTACCAGGCCACATTCTGTGCTCATGCCATGTCCTGTGAGCCAAGTAGACATGCAAAGTGACCTGCGAAGAGAAGGGCCCAGAACCCTCCCTCCCTTCCTGGAACGCAAAGCCTTTGGAAGAGACAGTCCTCCAAAGGACAGCGAAAACATGTCCTTCTGAAGGCAAATAACTGGCAAACACTAACAGCCTGTGCCGTCTGCACCACGTTGGGAATGCTAGTAATTTTAACACGAGCCTCAGAATCAGGGGAAGTCACAGGGGAGATGACTAGAACTCTAGAAGTCTAAAAAATAAATAGATTAATTAATTAAAAAAAGAACTCCAGAAGTCCCTAGCCTGGAAGAAGCTAGGCTATCCTCCACAATGAGGTCTGGGTTTCCTTCATTTTCTCAGGCTTTTGGCTTCATGACAAGAGTGGCCCTGCAGGCTGAAAAGCTGGATCACCATCCGGAGTGGTTTAATGTGTACAACAAGGTGAGTGAAGCCCCTCCAACCTGATGGGCCCTGCCACTATACATAACCCAAGTCATCCTGCCTCCCACAACCTGATGGGCCCTGCCCCTATACATACCCCACATCACCTACCCCCCACTTCATGGGCCTTGCCCCTATACATCTCCTAGAACCCCAAGTCTTCCTGAATGTCTGCTCTTGGACCTGACTATGGGCTCCTCCTCACTAAGGAGTTGCTGTCCACTTCTGCCTAACCCTTTCCTGGAGTCTAGAGAGACTCCGCGCTGGACGGCCAATCTCACTGCTGATAATAAGTACAAATTAAAGCACTCTGAAATATTGTGGCTAGACATTAGGAAGGCAATACCCAGGAAGGAAAGGCAAAAGGAAAGTCATACACACTGTTAACAGCACCGAGAGCTTTTAAATGGAACTCCATAGTCTGTGCCAACAGATTAAGTTGTTTTATGAACAAGTTAAGAGCTCCACTGGATTGTTTATAAATCACGAAGGGTGCATTTAGGAGCCCAACTTTGGTTCTGATTTTAACTTTTGTCTTGTAACAGTTTCTCTAAAATATTTGTTTGGTGTGTATGTGTACGGGCATATACATGCTGTGCACGTGGAAGTCAGAACGCGGGAGAGTCTCTTCTCTTCCCACAAGGCCATCTTGCTGGCCCCTGGCTTTCGTTCTTTTTTGCTCCTAACATCTGGCTGTGAATTTGTTTTTTATCCCATTACCGAAGGAATCATTATTTGGGGGAATTATCAAAGGAAAATGATGTGCAAACAGCTTTGCACCTTTGTTAGAGCTGTTGCGGGGGGGTAGTGACCAGCTACTGTCTTCAGGAGTGATTACTGCTGGGTCCTGTCTCAGGCGGACTTCTAGCGGCTGGCTATTATCCTGCAGTCCCTTGGTAGAGCTGAGTGCAGTTTATGGTTCTCTTGCCCTTCCTGGGAGGGCACTTGCCTGACCTTAAACTTGTGGGGTTTTTTTCTCATTCAGGTCCATATCACCTTGAGTACCCATGAGTGTGCTGGCCTTTCAGAACGGGACATAAACCTGGCCAGCTTCATCGAACAAGTCGCTGTGTCTATGACTTAGATCTGCCCCCTTTCGTATTTCATGGAGGAAAAGTGACTGAACAAGGAACCTGGGGTCCTCAAGTTAGCCCTTGGTCCCTGCTGCTTGCAGTGACCACCACCTCCATTTAGGGATCAGTCCCTGTGCAGAAAGATGTAGATGTCAATGTCAACAGTAGGAATCCAGACCTTTCCCTGTGTCACTGTCCTCACTGGGACTCTGCCATGTTACACTAGCTTGAATAAGGTCTTCCTTTCTCCATGGCTTCCCAGGAGCAGTACTATCCTTTCCAGGCTGTATCTTGCTCCTTTTCTATCTACCCTTTCTAGTTCATTTTCCAAGTAGCTGCTTTTAAGGATGACAAAGTTCAAACTCAGATCCTACAACTAAACCAAGCTCCACTGTGCTTTTATGCCTCTAATAAAACTGTTATCAACTGGTTCAGTTTCTAGAACCTTTTTTTCCACAGGTCATGCAAAATTGAAATCGATCATGTTTAGTATTTCTGTTTTTTGTTTTTGTTTTGAGACAGGGTTTCACTGTATAGTCTTGGCTGTCTTGGAACTCACTCTGTTCGCCAGGCTGGCCTCAAACTCAGAGATGTACCTGCCTCTGTCTCTCAAGTGCTGGGACTAAAGGTGTGCACCACCAGCACTGAGGCACAGTCCTGTTTAGTTTTGAGGGGTTTTTGCACAGGGCTTTGCACAGGCTTGGCCAAGAGGAAGAATCCCACTAAGGCCATGAGCCCATCTCCAGCCAAAATCCAACTGAATGGAAATACTCATTCTGTGCAGACAGGCAGGTAAGGTCAAGGAACCGAGAGACAGGGAGGGAGCAGAGTATGCCTTCGGGTTCATTATCATGTGGGGTAATAAGACAGGAAAACCACCAAGTGTTGCAAGATGAGTTGTGAGCTAAGGGGACACAAAAAGTGACTAATGCTGACAAGGGTGGGTGCCAGTTATACACCAGAGACCAGAACTACCGACGAGCACCAAAAGTAGGGCAATGCGTGCATATAGCATGTGAACCTGCATCTAAAAGGCAGTGTGAAACCGTTATTTCCTTCCTTCTGCTATCATGGCTAATTTTGTATGAATGAACCATCAAGAACCACACCAAGACAAAATAGTATGCAGCCATCAGCATCCTGTCTGCCCAGGGTGTACTGGTGATCAATCACCTTAGGATATATAGACTTTTGGCCATCTTTGCATGTACTGGTGACAATCTTAAGATTTTTCTGGTGACCAAGGATCTGGATCATTTGTCAGGAACCACAGAAATGTTAACATACCTTTGCCTTCATTTTGTCAAAGCTACAATGCACTAAAAGCTTGCTGGTGTTAAAGCTGAGCTATCCGAACCATGGGAAGCCTTCTCTTTATTATTCAGAACGAAATGTGACATCCAGCACTCATTCATAACCCAGAAGTGTTATAGGCCTCCAAACCAAATGATGAGCTTTTGACTGGTCAGACAGAGCCATGCTGTCCAATGGGGTAACCACCCAGATGGTAAACTATTAGTACGTTTTGGTACAAGTGGATGGAGAGGAGGTCAGGGCCAAGGCCCCAGGGTATTAAGGGCCAGGATTATAGACCTCCCCCGACAGTCATAACCACAGTTCCTGGAGACAATTACGCTCCCTGCCGAAGTGCCTGGGCATGACAGACACTGCTGCAGGCATGCCACAATTTCACCGCCAGGGATGCCAGTTTCCCATTCAGTACCGGCTATATTTGTGATCTATATAGAATGAACACAACCATTCAATGATTACAGTTTGAGACATTTAATTATTCAATTATTGCTGCAGTCAGGAAAGGGCATGGAGATGATGGGAGGTTAGAGAAGACAAATAGTTTTCAAAGAGGCAAGTACCACTGTCCAAATATAAAACTGGTAATATTAAAAGTGACATGGCAGTATATTCACAGTACTACCTACGTCTAATACAGAAACAAGACTGTACAGTGTTTGCAGAAGCTACTGTGGCACCTAAGCCACATGATATTAGACATCCTATCCACCCCGACACCAGCTAGGCATGGTGGCATGCACACGCAAAGAGACACACACAATGCAAGGCTGGAGTCACACTAATGTTCCTAATCATAAAGTGGCTTTCAGGTCCCTCTGAAAAACACCATCACCCCACACCAGTGCTGTCACAAAGGAAGGGAGTGAATCAGTTCCTGGTTCTTCTAAGATTACAGAAGACCTGCTTCTCCATTTTAGCCACTGGCAAGTCAGTAGAGGCTGCTGGGCGGTCCCTGGTCCTCTCCAGTATGATACACTGTAGAGATGAGTCCTGCATAGCTCTAACCACTGAAGTCTATGAGCCCAAGACCCCAGCCTCTTTCTAACACATGCTTACATCAACCATCCCTGAACTCGCCGGTGCACTGTAGAGCATACAGAATAGAAGTGGACGCACAAACTTGCCCTGCAATGAGCCAGCTAGTAACAGTTATGGGATCAGAACAGTGCTGAGGGTGAGGAAGAGCCTAGTGGTTTCGCTCTCCTGGCCAACAATGCTCAGGTTGAAAACTCAGGAATCCCTGAGAAGAGGAGGAAACAGAGCAGGCGTCTTGCTGACTTGTTCTACATGAAGACACACCACAAAGACTGGTCCATTTCTGCCAGGGCCTGAGTGAGGAGTTACGTTTACTACTCACTGCTGGGAGAAAGGCACGTGGTGAGATCACCAGAGCAAGGCAGGGCTCAGCCTAGATCAGGGCCCCCATCCCTAAGAGGAAGAAGCAAGCGGGAAGCTGGCACAGGCACTGGTCCTGTCCCTGTATCACCCTGGGCAATCATTCTTACAAAGAAATCCCAGGCCCCAGCCAGGCCTTTCTACTCCAAAATGCCTCTCTTGTCCTGTGCTGCTTCCTTTTAGCAGGGGCTGAGGAACATCCAGTACCTGAAGCTAAAATGCCATCGTACCTTTGGAAGCTGACGAAGGAGGGTAAGGGCAGGAGGAACATACCGATGGAGGAAGTGTCCCCTGCACATCTTCACAGCCACTGAGCAAAGTCAAGGACACTTGGGGAGTGTTTCCTTCAATAAAAACAGTCTCACTACATGATAGATTAAGGCAATGTGGAAGCGGAGGACCAGTACCCACATGTGCGCATAGGTGCTTACCTACACTGCTACTCAAGAAAATACGGGAAAGGGCCTGGTTTCGGCTCATCAGGCACAGGAGAGGACTCAGGTGTGATCTACCCCTACATCAGAGAGGCAACACCACAGCCAGAAAGCCCTAGATTCTCTGAAAACATGTTCTTTCCCTACCCTACAGAGATAAGGATGGACAAGGGACTGAGTAGCACTGCCAACAGGCCTCTCCAAAGATGGCAGCAACCGTGATCATGCAGAGAAGACAAAGGAGCACTTCAAACCTGCAGAGGGAACATGCTCCAGTGATGCAAAATAGAGGCCAATGGCGCGGCCAACCTGTGCTTGGAAAAGTAAAACAATTTGTAATGAAAGCAATCCTGAGAGACAAATGATATCTCCTGAAGCCGAGGCTGAAGTCACCTCCTGCTTGGGACATAATAACCCCCACCTGGGGAGCACAGTATATAAATGCCTCCTGCCTGACACTCAAAGCATTCAACTGAGATAGCAAAGACGCCCTCCTGCTACCTCCCACTTTCCCTAAGCAGTCAGGACAGGCTGGAGCCACCACACAATGATTAGGTGAAGAAGATGCCACAGATGTTAGAGAAGAATATGGTTAGAAAGATTTCTAGAGTAACATTTATAACCAGGGCAGACTCATTATGCCATAGAATACTTCAGGGTCTTCGAATTAAAATCCACAAAAAGAGAAAAAGGAGTCCTGAGGAGGATGGTGTATAGTACTGTGCTCTAAGGAGCAGATCCAGACATAGAGTTGTGCGAGGTCTGTTCCAAATGCCAAGGACAATCTGAAGGCCTAAAGCTCCATGGAACTAACACGGGTCAGAGTTTAGCGGGGCTGGGGAGAACCATTCATCTGGCTGCCCTGAGAAACAGGGTCCGTACTATAAAGGCTGTCCAAGAAGGCAGAGGATATTTCTGCAACCAGATTCCTGTCAATGGTTGCCTGGGCCATGCCGTAGACGGCACCCTGCAAATTGAACCAAGGACATATTATTAGTGATATAAGTCAAGCAGACATTGATATGCATCCAGCCCCCATTCCTAGCCCAGGCATCCTATCCTTCCATTAGAAAAGCAGCTGCCATGGGGATATTTTCCACAGGCACTTTCCAGGAAATCAACTACTCCACTGGATTTACTGGATTTTTTGTTTGTTTGTTTAAAGTGCTCAATGCCTTTCCCGTATCTAAAGTTTCTTTACAAACAGACAGGACAAGAGTACCCCTGCTTCTGTTTTCTATCTCATCTGAGATACCCAACAGGAAGGGGGTGGGGACCAGCAGTAACATTAACTGTTAAGAGGACTGTGCACACTGAACTGAGGCAGAAAAGGCTCTGATTATTGCAGGCACCCACACAACTACTAACATTTATAAGTGGGGGATACACTGGTTTCCTTACCATTCCTGTGGTCTTAGCTTTAGGATTTTTCATGATCTGTGTGACCGATTCCCGGATATCCTTTAAGAACTGGACTGCCACGCGCTTCCGAGTATGTACTAATGTAATGCAGAAGTGGACGCTGTGGGAGAAAAAAAACGAGTGAGAGAGACAGACTCTGAAAAAAGAAAGAAACTAAAATAAAGCCACGCTGGAGGAATGCACTGCTTGGATCTCCAAACTGCTACTGTTTCCAGTCCTTGGAATCAGGCTCTCAAATCTATGGGTTTTTAAGCGAGAGAAGATCAGGTTTTTCAGCATGACCAAGAACCAGCTTAACAAAATAAATACAGCTGGTTGTTCTGTCCTGTCCCCATCCCATAAATGATGGCTCCTTAAATCCTATGTGAACAATGGAGGGGAAAGGCTTTCATCTCAGAGGGAAGCCCTGGTGGGGAGAGAACCAGAGCTGGGTCTTGAAGGCCTTCAATGCTCTTAAGAAGCCCTAACTCACTCGGGGAAGGATGGGTCTGGCAATGACTGTAACCCGTGGAAGGCAGGCTATGAGTGCAAGCAGGCCTGCATGTCGGTTTTGTGTGTGAGATCAGACACACACTACCAGCACCACACTAGAGTTTATTAAGAAGAGTTGCTGGGTGAGTACAAGGGAGAGAAGCAGAAAAGAGGCTTTCACATGGCGTCTCCTTTTAAGAGAATGGCTGGGCACAGATTTACGCAACCAAGCCCAGGGAATGTGCCCTCCGGATGCTACAAGTTGGCTTCACCACATGGCCGATGCATGCCAAGAATTCCTATCTCACTTGGCGCCGAGTTGGGTTTACCATGTGGTGTGCCAGGAATCCTTACACTGCATGATCTTTTAGTGTGCTTTGGGCAAACCTAGGTAAAGGTATCTTAAGAGAAGTGAGCCAGCAGCTACGGACAAGATAGATCACAGAATACAGAGACCCGATGAAGCACAGAGAGAAACCGTACAAGTGATAACCGCCTCAGGAGGCTGCAGCCAGTTCTATGGGAGCTTAAAGCACAGCGTTTCATTCTTTACATCTACAAACCCCAGTGGCTACCAATGTGCTGCTCGAGAAGGTTACTTAGCTACCTCAGTCCTCAAATGAAGGGAGGGGCAGAAGCTTTCAGCCTACCTTTTTGGGAACTGCAAGTAGTTAAGATTCCACCCCTTGGCAGACATCATATTAGCTAGACGGTAGATGTCAAAATCGTGGGAACCCAGGGCGATAACTGACAATTCAGGATCCCCAAAAATGAAGATGTTTTTGATGTTTTCCAGTCTAAAAAAAATGAAAAAGGAAATTGAGTCATATCCATTTCTCTTGTTCTTACCTCAGATGATTAACACAGCCTATTCTCCTGAGACTTTAGTCTTCTTGTCTTCTACACCAGAGGCCAGACTAGATGGGTGATTCTTTTTTTTTTAATTATTTATTATGTATACAGTGTACAGAATAGGGCACCAGATGTCCTTATAGATGGTTATGAGCCACCATGTGGTTGCTGGGAATTGAACTCAGGACCTCTGAAAGAATAGTCAGTGCTCTTAACCTCTGAGCCATCTCTCCAGCCCCAGGTATGGGTCATTCTTAAGGAAACCAAAATCCCAAACAAAACATCAGGAATGTTTCAAAGCCTAAACTCTATCCGGAAACACTGGCTTCTCCCCGTCTTCCCCACTACTCCTAAGTCACAGCACAGAATGCTAATGTCTTCTCCCCAGCACCATCTGGTAAGGGACTAGCCTAAACCCCAGGCTATCAGGAGACAGTAAGAAGTCAAGGAGTATGCCACCAGGCAGAGAGATGCCTTGGGCCAACTAAGAGAAAGAGCAAGAGACAAAGCAGAACCCGTTTCCCACACATACTCTGACTTGAGGAAACGAGCAGTTTTGATGATCTGTTTGGTAGCTTCAACATAGCCGTTCTCACCGAAGTGCATCAAGGCAGCCCAACAGGCCGCAATGATGCCACCAGGCCGTGAGCCAGCTATGTTTGGAGATGCGTAGATGCCACCTTGCCAATCTGGACCAACAAAAAACTGGTACCTCCTGTACTTCTCGTTAGAGTACATCACCACTGATGAACCTTTGGGAGCATAGCCGTACTGAGGAGAAAAGCAAAGAGGTCAGAATGTGGCTGTGTCTGGTTCTCTGTCCACACTGTCACACACACATACACACACACACACACAGAGAAAAGCCTGCCTTCTCCTGGGAGCTCTGGGATGCTTCCCATCAGGCAAGGCTCATGTTTATCACTTACAAGGCAGAAGGAATTGGAGGGATGGGTTTCACATTCTCTTTGTCAGGGGTGAGGAATCTGAGATCCAGGGAAAAATTAAGACTAGGCCTCCTCCCTCTCTCACTTGGCCTCTGGCTTTCCTTACTTACAATCTTTCTCCCAAGAAGCTGACCTAGAGTCCCAGCGCTTAGGAAGTAAATGTGGTAGAATTAGGAATTCAAGGCAATCTTTGGCTACACGGTGACTATCAAGTCAGCCTGAGCTATATAAATACCTTGTCTTAAAAACAAAACAAAAAACTTTTTCTGGGACAGCATATCAGTATAAAACCAAGGATAAATTTCTAGTAAAAGCCAGGAAAAAAAATAAAACCCAAATCACTTGGAAACTCAAATTATAATCTAATCTGATTCCCATCTTTATGCTCAACATTACACTTCTTTTTAAAAACATATTAGTGTTTCAAATGCAAAAACTACTTATTCCACTTTGAAATAAACTGTGCAACTCAGTTCCTCCTGGAGAACTCTTAGCACAACTAATGCAAATTTCATTCCCAGATCCACACAGAAATGGACAGTTAAAGGGGAAAGGACATAGGAGTTGTCCAAATGGTAAAGCAGACATATAAAAATTTTAGTGAAGATCATTCAGAGTCTGAAAAACAAGTCTTCACTATGATCCAGTTTTAAACAAGCTCTAGAAATATAATCAAGAGGCTGGAGAGGTGGCTCAGCTATTAAGTGCACTGGCTGCTCTTCCAGAGATCCTGAATTCAATTCCCAGCAACCACATGATGGCTCCCAACCACCTACAATGAGATGTGGTGCCCTCTTCTGGCCTGCAGGGATGCATGCATATAGATCACTGCATGCATAATAAATAAATGAATCTTAAAAAAAAGGAAGAAATATAATCAAAACAATGTACACATCCCTGGAGCCATTAAGAATTTTTTCTACATCTGGATATACTCTGGATATACTTTCTTTATATATATATATATATATATATATACACACACACACACACACAACTTATTTAACTATGCAAAGATATCAGATCCCCTGGAAATGAAGTTACAGTTGTAAGCTGTCATGTGGACACTGGAATTGAACCCATGTTCAGTGTTCTTAGCTGATGAGCCATCTTTCCAGCCAACTGGATCCACTTTCTTTCTTTTCTTTCTTTCTTTCTTTTTTTTTTTTTTTAGTATTTCTTTATTTTGTATACAGTATTCTGCCTACATGCCAGAAGAGGGCACCAGATCTCATTATACATGGTTGTGAGCCACCATGTGGTTGCTGGGAATTGAACTCAGGACCTCTGGAAGAGCAGCAGCCAGTACTCTTAACCTCTGAGCCATCTCTCCAGCCCTCTGGATCCACTTTCAAGAGCTGCCAACTATTATGGAGTTCACTTCAGCCTACCAAAGTGCTGATCACAGACATATCACATACTGAAAACCAGCTGCTCCTGAACACAACAGTTTCTTTTTTAAAAAGGGCTCTATTAGCATATTATCACCCAGGCACAGGAACTCTAGTATCAACCCTCACCACCTCCAATAACCTTGAGACTGCAGAGATTCTGGGCACAAGGGCCCTAGCTCTGTATCGGCAGTTGACAGGGAAATCCTCTTAACCCAGTATGAACAAAGCAGGAGCTCCTTCTCTCCACTACTTGTTACCTCCACATTGTGACCAACACCTAGTGGCTGATCTGATGACAGACAGAGTGAGACTTTACTTTATATGTTGGGATGTATTGTAGTTTGAATGAAAATGACCCCACAGGTCCATAGGGAAGACCAGCACTAGTGGAAGGCGTGGCCTTCTTGGAGTAGGTGTGGCATTGTTGGAGGAAGTATGTTACTGGCATTGGGGTTTGAGGTCTCAGCCAGGTCTAGTGTGACATTCTTTCTGCTGTGTGCTGATCCAGATGTTGAACTCTCAGTTACCTCTTCTCCATGTTGCCACACTTCCCACCATGACAGTAATGGACTAAATCTCTGAACTCTAAGTCAGCCCCAATTAAATGTTTTTCTTTATAAGAGTTGCCATGGTCATGGTGAATCTTCACAGCAATAGAAACCCTAACTAAGACAGTATGTGTGTGTGGCGGGGAGAACTAATGTTTCAGTCAACTCATTTGTGGAGAAGAGCTAAAATCAACAACTGTCAGCAAGTGGTAACTTTCTTAGCTTACCTTATGAGTATCTGCTGAAATGCTGGTCACGCCTTTCACCCGGAAATCAAACAGTTTCTTCAGTGGGTACCCTGCTTTCTCCATGAAGACAATGAGGAAGCCCCCCAGACAAGCATCCACATGAAGAGGAATTTTATATTTGACAGCCAGCTAGTTAAAAAGAACATATGAGAATAAAAAATTAACCCTTAGCAGGATATGACTGGAAGGTGGGTTACTCTGAACTACATCCCATAGGTGTTAAAAGTAGGTATTTATATATTTATTTGAACACAGGATCTCATGTATCCCAGCTCAACCTTGAACTTTTCTGATCTCCCTGCCTTAGATGATCAGCATATGCTACCATGCCCAGTTTTATGGGGTGCTAAAGATCAAAACCCAGACTTTGTACTTGTCTGGCGTGCGCTCTACCAACTGACCCACAATTCCAGACTCCAAATGTCGTTTTTAACATTTTAAATGAAGTCTTATTTGTCATGCATATTTAGCCTTCAAAAGAGTCCATCTGAAACATATTTCATGTAATTTCTAATTTAAAATGCCTCCTACAACCCTCCCCCCACATCACTTGATAAATACCAGAGCTCTGATTTAACAGTCTTGGGGGAAGCATCTTCAGTCATTATATGGTGGGCATGTTCCTTCCTGGTAGGAATCTAAGTGTCAGTACTACTTCAAAAAACCTGGGTTAAAAGCAGCCTAGGTCATGTACTACCCTTCTCCCAAACAAGATGCCAGTGACTTTGAGAGGCTCCCAAAAGAAGTGCAGGGGCTTGCCTTAGGGTTGATGAGCACCAGCTAGCAATCTCTGCTATATTCAAACCTAAAATCAGAACTCCTCTTCACAAAGCTCTGCACCATCATCACATCTATGTTAAGAATTAATCTGCATAGCTTGAACTTCTCACCTTGGCCACTTCAGGGATCGGATCTATTACACCATGAGGGAACTGTGGGGCAGAACAGACCAGCATGGCTGTGTTCCTGGAGATGGCTCTTCTCATTGCCTAGGGATTTAAAGTTTAACAGAAGTAAGAATCATTTTTTAAAAATTTATTTATTTATTATTAAGTATACAATATACAGAAGAGGGCACTAGATGTCATCATAGATGGTTGTGAGCCACCATGTGGTTGCTAAGAATTGAACTCAGGTCCTCAGGAAGAACAGTCAGTGCTCTTAACCTCTGAGCCATCTTTCCAGCCCCAGAAGTAAGAATCTTAGTCACAGCTGCTCATGTCCTTTGCTGTCAGGACAATATAGACCACTGGCTTAGAGTCCAGATCCACAAGTGCCTCCTCCGTCTCTACACCCTGAGAAGACTCAGTGAGCAAAGTCCACATGGAAATACTCCCACCATGGAAACAGAAATAATACTGAGCTAGGAGGCAAGAGAGACAACTCTGGGTCCCAGCCCCACAATCTACCAGTGATGATTCAGTAAGACACTTAATCTTGCATGTTCAGGTCTGTAAAAGGGAGTGCTGGGGCAAGTTCATCTCACAAATAAAGAAAGTAAAAATGTTCCAAGGAAAATCTAGCTCTCCACCATCAGGGACTAGATTGTCCACCTTTTAGTCCTCAGCTATCTGGCAGGCTGTCACACTGTCAATCTGCTTTCTGCTCTGGCTGCTCTAGTCTGAGCAGGGGAATCCAACTGCGTGTAAGTGCAAAGGTGATCTGTGGTGGAATGTTCTCTGTACGATGTAAATAAATAACTGTTTGGACCCATGCAGGGCACTGTAGAAGTGGGTGGAGAATCAGAGGCAGCCAGGTAGAAGGAGGGTGGAGTTACTCACTCTGCATCGGACCCCCAAGAGGAGCAGACATGTAAGAGTTACCGGCCAGCCACGGGCTGAGCCATGTGGCGGGAAGATTAATAGAAATGGGTTAATTTAAGAAGAAAGAGCTAGCTAGTAATGGGCATAAGACATGGGCCAAACAGTGTTAAAGTATATAAGCGTGTGATTCATTTCTTTTGGGGGACAAAAGCCGCGGGCGCACAGACCAGGTTCCAAACCGCCACCGCACATGCCAGGTTACAAACTCCGGGTTGCAAACTCATGCGCCAAACGGGCCAGGAAAACTTACTACAACAGTGATCATTGTGACATTCTTCCCCTCCAACCTTCAGGACTCACCCGTACATCCACCTCCATGTTCTTGTCCTGTGCAACACGTATAATCTTCATTCCAAAATAATGAGCTGCTTTGTCAAATGCGGCATGGGCACTCTCAGAAGCCACACTAGGTGAGAGGGGGGAAGGGGACTAATGAAATGTGAAAGACAAAAGAATTCAGGAGAATACTGTAGCAATTTACATCACCAGTCAAAACCTCTGATTATTTAGGACATTTTTTTTTTTTTTTTTTTAAACAACAGGAAGGAAAAATCAGAACACAAAAGGACACAGAGCATGGATTGCATCAGAAAGGAAAAGGCCATGAGAGCGGTCAGATGAGGGCGGATGGGGCAGAGCATCCAGAGGACCTTCGAAAGAAGAGATGCAAGATGCAGAGAGTAAGGCTGCTTGGCGGAGATGCAGAAGCATCAGCCAAGCCTCAGGCCAGAGGGGCCTGCCAGCCCTGAACAATCACCAGCCTATGAAAACAAAAATCTGTCTCTCCTACATGGTTATCAATAGTTTTCAAACAATGTTCAAAAACAAAAGAGTCGCAGATATATATTTGCTTCCAGATATCCCAGTATTCCACTCGATTACTGTTTCCTTTAAGGGAGAAACATCTCTACAATGACTAGGTGCCAGGTACCAAAGGTTTACACGTGAAGGTGATAATGATGGCGGCCAGGTCAGATCACACACAGAATAAAAACTACTTGTTTTTGGAGAAACCAACAACAACAAACCATTAGCCCAAAAGGCACACTTCCAGTATCCTGAACAGAAGATGGTCTAGAGGAAAGTCAGCCAAGAACCAAAATTATATCCACACCAATAGCAACAATAATAACTAAACCTAAATAAAGAAAAATTCACTTTAAAATTTTTCCTTCTAGTAATAGCTCTCAGATAAAAAAGTTTCTGCAAAGCACTTGAGGTAGGTCCAAGGCACTTCAGAAACATTCACTGAACTACAGTACCACTGTGGAATTATGCTCTTGTACAGTGGAAATATTTGTCACTGTAAATATTGGTTTAATAAAATGCTGATTGGCCAAAAGTTAGGCAGACAGGAAGTATAGGTAGGGTGATCAGACAAGGAGACTTCTGGGAAGAGGAAGAACAGAGCAGACATCAGCCAGACACAGAGGAAGACGAGAATACTGCATGAGAAAAAAGGTACTAAGCCACGTGGCTAAACATGGATAAGAATCATGGTTTAAGTTTAAGTTTAAGAGTAAAAGTTAGCAAGTAATAAGCCTGAGCCATAGGCCAAACAGTTTATAATTAATATAAGCCTTTGTGTGATTATTTGGGACTAAACAGCTGCAGGACTGGCCAGGTGGCAGAGAAATTTCCAACTACACAGTATAAAGACACAAAGACAACTTTCCTTAGGCTCTGGATAAATTAACAACAGAGGACTCAAAGATATAGCCCTCTAACTGTCTCCTCTGGGGAAAGGGCACATTATCTTTTAAATTTTCTATCTATCTATCTATCTATCTATTTATTTATTTATTTGCTTTTTTATTTTTTGAGACAGGGTTTCTGTGTGTAACAGCCTTAGCTGTTTCTATTTATTTATTTATTTATTTATTTATTTATTTATTTATTTACTTACTTTTTTATTTTTTGAGACAGGGTTTCTGTGTGTAACAGTCTTAGCTGTCCTGGAATTCTTGCTAACAGTATCCAGCATTTTAAGTTCAAATAACCAACTGCTCCACTTGGAAGACAAATGAAGATATAGGTAAGGTAGAGGGGCTGGGCCAGGGAGAAAAGGCTGGCATTGTAGGAGGACAGAAGCGGCAGAGAAATAGATTGAGCTCAGCTGACATGGCATTACCCCAAACAGACTCTATCAGAGGGAAACAGACACATATACATACATTTCTGGAGTTTTGATCCCCTTCTCTAAGGCCAAGTCCCGATAAGCTTTGCAAGCCATCAGGATGCTTTCTGTGCCCCCAGAAGTCACCTACAGGAAGAAAAGAAGCCAGAGTAAGTTAAGGGTAGGGATCAGGAGGTACAGCTTGCTTTGACCTTAAAAATGTTTGATGCAAAAGCAGACAAGGCAATGCTGCAGGGCAGATACTGTCTAGAAGGACAGTGTGGGTCAGAGACTACAGGGATTACAGGGTATGCCAGTGTCCAGCAATTAACACTTTTGAAACCCAACTTGACATTCAGTAAACACGCCCTATTATCTCACTATCCTTCAGTAATATATGAGCTTGAATTATTTTCCAATAAGCAAAGGCACTGAGCTAGCAGAATCTCATCTTAGACCCGGCACTTGTGAAGAGTCAAACACCCAAGACTCTAAGCAATTCATTCAGTGTTACCCATTTTGTCTGTTGATAAGAAGTAAAACTTTCTTTATTTTGAACTATATATTAATTAGAGGTAAAATAAAGAATGATTACTAAACTTTTCTCACATCTACATACAGTACAAAAATACTACTGGGTATAGAATCCCAGTGGTCAAGAGTTATGAAAAAGATTACCTCAGAAAATTATGTAATTTTTTTTTTTCTTTTTTTACCCAGGAAGCCTTTCATGAAACATGTGACTGCCCTCCCTAAAACAGCTCACAGAATGTGGACACTGGCTCCTTGTTTGTAGATCTCTATGCTGGAGAAGATAGACTGTTAATAGTTGAGATTAAACTCTATACATCAGCAACAACTCTGTGGTCAAGCCTAAAACCCCAGAATGTCACATGAGCTACCAAGACAGCTGTGAGGAAGCTGGGAAAGTACCAGGTCTCACACACTCACCAGGCTTGGCAATGACCTGAACAAAAATACCTCCCAATTCCTGGTCATCTACATCATGTGTCCTGTCTTCAGGACAGAAAGTTAAGTACTGAGTAAGAAAACAAGGCTGCAAACCACTTATGTCTATCAACTTCTTTCAAAATATGTAAAAATTTATACTGTTATGTGTTTAAGAACACAAAACATTTTCTTTCAGACATGGCTGAACGTAACGTTTATCCAAGCCAGCCAACGTACCTGTAATCTGATTTTTTAGTATATAAATTTGTGCTCTTATCCATTATGAGTGAGGTAAATGAAGTTAATATAGGGAAAGGTATTTGGAAGCAGAAGAAGGTCTGAGAAGTGTTTAAGACCCACAGCTAGGTTCAGACTAAAGATTCTTCCCCCTTAATTTGGCCTGATCTTCTTGCTTTTCTCAACAATGAACCCTTTTTCACCAAAAACAGCTCACTGAGAGAAACACAGAGAGAAGCAGAGAGAGAGGAGAGAGGGAAACAAGGAGCATTCGCTATAGAAGCCTAAACACAAGGAGGGATGGTGCACCGGACATCACTCTTTCTCCTGGTCCCGGTCACACCCAGGAGTGGATAGCTGGAGACACAAGGCTGACATGCGGCAGAACGACAGTCTTCAGGGCTGTATCTCTGTATCAATACGGAAGCCTAACTACTTATTACCTGAAAGAAACGAGAAAGGAAAACAACAACCGCCTCAGGAGCTCTACAATAATCACCACCAAATAAGGAAAAAGAAATCTGTTACAAATTTCAAACCCTGGCAAAGAAACAGTAGCACACGACTGAGTGTACAAGGTACAAGTGTACTGAGATACAACCAGTCAGCCCTGGAAATCAGGGTCCTCAGCAAAGCCTTGAGAAGGCTCATGACCACACCCTCTCGCTACATCTTCAGAGAAGCAGAGGTTACCCAACCCTCTTCCTTTCTGTGTGCGGTGGGTATGAGTGATGTTAGTGTGTATGTGCCTGATCTCGAAACCAACAATTACACCATTAGGAGGCAGCAGCTTCAGGAGTTCAAGGTTATCTTCAGCTACAAAGCAGGTTCAAAGTCAGCCTGGACTATAAGACTCTATCTCAAAACACCAAAAAGAAATGGGGAGTTTGTAGTAGATAAAGATTGGTCAATAGGATGACTAGGTGAGAAGAGAGGGAGAAAACAGCCATGCAGAGAGACATGGTAACATAGCCGGTGAGCCCACAGTGTTGTGTAAACCGTCCTAACAACCTTATATAGGGTTGCAGATTTTTAAAAATATATAGTTGAAGGAAAAAAAAAAACCACTAGAATACATATCAAAATGTTAACAATTCCTCTAGATCATTCTACAATAACATAATAATTATGTAATAGACTATTTTAAAACTTCTATTACAAGCCACTTACACATCCACAGGAATCTGGTCCCCCGTTGAAGAGAGAACAAGTCATCCTTACAATTTCTGCCTCCAACTTCCGTAGTCCAGGGAAGATATCTGGATGCAGTGGATTGCTCCACGCAAACTCCCCATAAGCCTGCAAGGAAATGCAAAGAGGTATAAGGTAAGACGGGCTGTTAGACTAAACAAGACAAGGAATCATGCATGAATAAGATTTTCAGGTATTGGGTCCAACAGTAAGAATTGGAAAAAGAGTATGAGCCATTCTCCAACTTGAAGATCAAAATACAATGGAAGACTCAGAAATGTACACAAGCGATTTTACAATGTGATAAGAGGTATAAATGCAGTGTAACATATTAAACTAACACCGACAGATCACCTCACTTTGAAGTCATACAGCCACTGTCGTTGAACTAATGTATCTGTATGTGCTAAGAGACCCTGATGAGGGGAGCTGCTAATATCCCGAGTACTCTGGATGAGAGGAACCTCGAGAGAGAAATGGAAATTCATCATATGGAACAGGAGGGAAAGAAATGTGAAAGAGCAAGACGTGTCTGCAGGGAAGGGATCAGGGATGGTTAAAACAGGAAGGAACTGGAATGTAAAGTGATGTATCATTCCTACTGCATGAGAACTTGGCCTTCATCTACAGATAATGAAAAGTTTAAATACAGAATTATGACCAGGGTGGTATACCAAGATATAGCTAAGTTAAACCTCTAACACTAAGGTGTGTGTGGTGTCACAGTAATAAACACTGGGCCTAAGAGATCACAACCTTAACTGTAAGCTCATATAAGAAGTGGTTTTCAAAACTAAGCCTGATTACAAATGGAAGAAACTACATCCCATTCTAAAGTCAGGATCACCTTGTGGGGTAACGCTTTGAGAATATTAAGACTGCACAGCCTTGCCCAGGCTCCTGTATCAAACATCAGTTCTCAAATGAAGCCCAGCAAAGGGGAGCAGACCTTTAGTCACAGCACTTGGGAAGCAGAGGCAAGAGGATCTCTGTGAGTTTAAAGCAGCCTGGTCTACATAAGCAGTTCAAGCACAGCCAGGGCTACACAGAGACCGTCTCAAAAACAAAATTCCAGGCTCCTTCATTAGAAATATGGCTTCCTCAGAGAACCCAGTGAAGTCCAGAGATATAACTGCCATTTCACTTTTTAACAAAAGATGCGTTTGACATTATCATGCACATTCACTTGTTTGTGTGAAAAGAAACTTCTAAATTTCTATGATTTTATTTCAACAGTAAGCTTCCCTTAAGTGATACTATTATTATTATTATTATTATTATTATTATTATTATTATTACAAAAGGAGATGAAACAGTTAAATGAACTAGGAATGGCACGGCCCACAAGCACCCAGTGTTCACCTGTACCAGCAGCTCTGTCAGCTTCGGTTCCCCACTGTACACGGCTCCTGAGGCTTTCCCTTCTTGCCAGGAGGTATCTGCAGAAAAAGTCAAGGCCCTTCAGCCAGTAAGCAGGCATCACTGGGAAGACAGGTATTAATAAAGACGGCATAGCCAAAAACTTCGGCACATATGGGTGACAAGTATTCAGGAACCAGACATATGGCTCAGCAGTTAAGAATATGTACTCTCTCACAGAGAACCAAAGTTTAGATCCTAGTGCCCACATCAAACAGTTCACAACTTCCGGTATCTCCAGCTACAGAGGACCCAATGGGCCTCTTCTAGCTTCTGCACTCAAGTGTACACATTCCCACACAGACACACTCCCATATATACAATTTAAAAAGTATTTTTTAAAAAAGGGTAAGAGAATAAGTTGAGTAGAAGCTTACTGCTGTTCTTTTATTAAAAACAAAATTCTAAATTTACCACAGCAAAATAGACATGAAAGGTCATTCATTAATTTAATTGTGGGGAAGATGGGGACGGCATCAAGGGTCAACAAAGACAGTAACGCCCTCACCCTCCACTACCTTCTCTCGATGGAAAAGCTGCCCTTTGCCTCCCTGTGTCCATCTGACACCTTTCTGTAGCTGCCCTGTCCCTTCCTTTCCCTATCTCGTCACAGGAAGTGCAGAAACTGCTGTAGGCAGGGCTCACAGGAAAGAGCAGGTGTGAAATCTCACTACACTAACTCCTGAGCTGCAGCTGAGCTTTTACAAAGCATGCCAATGGAAGAGCACCTCCAGCTCAGGCCTCCCTCTTTCTTCCAGGCCTGGAAATACACACGGCAGTAACCACTTGCCTGCACCATAACATTCTACAGCAGGCATGGAAGTGACCATGAGACAAGGTGAGAAGGATTCCCCACCAGAGCTCCACTTGCTGTACCAGAAACGGTCTGTGTATGTCAATAGATCTGCCGAGATGGGTCCTTCAGGTTGTTCTGCTACTTACTACCTTTGACAATTGTGTTTTACAATTAGGGGGAGGAGCACACAGAAAATTGCTATACCATTTTTGCTACTTGCTCATAAACTTAAAATGTCAAGCTTATTTGGAAGGAGATGCTGCCTAGTTAGTAAGTGTTTGACGGACAGGCTCTGGGCCATGGGTTCAGTGCTAACATTCCATGAACTGAGCACAGTGATATATCCTGCGATCCAAGCTCATAGCAAGTGGCAGAAGGGAGAGCCAATATTTGAGGTCGTCCTCAGCTATAAGAAGATCCTGTTTCAAAATCAAAAGGCTTATTTTTAAAAATCTTACCTCTAACAGATATGCATGTGTTTATGTTAATAATAGCAGTGGTGACAGTTAACATTTATTAAATAACTATTATATGACATATACCAGGTACTACATGTTTTCATGTATGATTTCCTCTAATCTCTTAATCCAACTTTTAGGGCAGGAGAGACTGTATGGATAGACTGGGGCACAGAGAAGGTAATATCTCTCCCAAGGTCATATTAAAGTTGAAAATCCAGGCATTTGTGAACCTGAGTGATTCTCGGGGTATGGTCTTGAACATGAGTCCATCTGGTATTTGTCAATGTATACAGAAGACCAATACACATTTGTATAGCTCAATAGGTGTAGACAAATACACCCATACAGATCAACTGTCCATTCATCTATTTACCTATCTATCTCTTTTTTTCAATATTATTAGTATTTTATGTTTATGGGTGTTCTTTCCTGCATGTACATCTGTGCACCCATGTGTATATCTCATGCCAGAGAGGAAAGGGAGAGAACTAGATCCCCTGGAACTAGAGTTACAGACAGCTGTGAGCCACCAGCTGGGTGCTAGGAATTGAATCCCAGGCCTGTGGAAGAGCAGCCAGTGCTCACAAGAGATAAATCATCTCTCTAGCCTCTGCCTACCTATCGCTATTGTCTGTGTTCATCTTTTTTGACTTTTTAAAATTTTGCTTGTTTATTTTATAAAATAGTATCTATAGAATCCCTAGCTGGCCTGATACCACAGACCTGGGATGATCTTGGGCTTACAGCAGTCTTCTATCTCAGTCTCTGTATTGGAATTACAGGCAATTACAACACCCAGCTTTGTGGTCATCTTTGGATAGTGAAGTTATAATAAATGTTGTTCTTTAAAAGATTTATCTATTTATTATGTATACAGTATACAGAAGAGGATATCAGATGTCATCATAGATGGTTGTGAGCCACCATGTGGATGCTGGGAATCAATCTCAGGACCTCTGGAAGAATAGTCAGTGCTATTAACCACTGAGTCATCTCTCCAGTCCCATAATAAATGTTTTTAATAATTTTCTGTGCCTTGAAATAGGTTATCATAAATCTCTATTTCATCTGTAATATGAAATCTGGTCTTTGAAGCAGGGAATGGGGTCCTCCTGCACATGTAAACGCCAACTGACCCTTGACCTATGTCACCATTAGCCAATGATAAGCACGGAGGCAGCGGCCCGGGCCCAGGCTTACCCAGGGAACTGTACTCCTTGAGTCTCTCCAGGACCTCAGCTGTGCTCAGACCCTGAGGAGGCAGGCTTTTCACATACTCCTTGTCCACCTTCAGGAATGGCATGTACTTGATGATTCCCTTCTTAGACTTCCTCAGCTCTTCTTCAATCTCCACAAATAAAGAGAAAGAAAGTTAACTAGGAGGTAAAAGTGTCAGGCACAAAGAGCAGAAGGCTAGCTCTGAGACCCAGTCAATGGCCAACACCAGGCACTGTGTTCGTGCTACTACATTAGAAGGGGCTTGTCTTTTTCTTCCCTCCTTAAGGAAAATGAACATTTCATCTTTTTAGCCAGCCAGAGTGTACAATGTCTCTTAGAAATTTAAAAAGTCAGCTTTCCTTCTACTAGCCAATGATGCATTAAATTCTACCCTCTGTCAGCTGTGTTAACATCACCAACACAGCTATGCACTTCGTTTGAACTGGCATAAGTCAGCACTAGCCTGACGGCAACATCAGGCCTTTGTTGCTGTGTTGTCAACACTGATGCTGTGATTGACAAGACAGTCAGGACGCAGGCTAAGCTACGGTAAAAGGGGATCCTGGCTGTTTTGCAATTAATAACTTCAACAGGTATCTACAAAGTAACACAAGTGTGGAGATCCACACAGCTCCCAAGGTACCCACACTGATGTAAGAAGTACGAGGATCCCACACTACATCTCCTTAAGCTGCCATGGGCAGCCCAACTCATCGGACCCAGAAATGCCAGGAGGAGCTAAGGTTCTTTCTGCCATGTAATTTACCAACTATGATTCTTTTCCATCCTTAAAGCTACACTTTCTGAGCCATTTCTTTCATTCATTTACTTACTCATTTGTTCAACAAATATTTGCTGAAATACTACTACAGGCTAGGGATACAGCCACTACAAAACAGAAAAGCAGCCAGGGGGGTGTCGCAAGCCTTTAATCCCAGCACTCAATCTCTGTGAGTTCAAGGCCAGCCTGGTCTGCAAAGCAAGTTATAGGACAGCCAGCATTGTTACACAGAGAAACCCTGTTTTGAAAAACCAAAGCAAAAACAAAAGACCACTCTCCCCCCAAAAAAAAGATCAAAATTTTCTCATGCAGCTTATTTTTAGCAAGATTCAGAAAATTCTACCAATTTTGTGCTCAGGAGAGAAACAACAGCAAATCAGGGACACAAAACAGCAGGAGCTACTATTTTTGAGACTCTTGGTGTTAAGTAAGGGTGGAGAGAAAGGCTGTATGTTACAGTCAATCTGTATGTGACCATGCTTCAGCAAAGTCAGTAAAGTCTAACGCCCAAGATCTCACACCAGTTGTCGCATTCTCCTCAGTGCTGGCCATGGATCATTAGAATACAGAGGATCTTACATGTGGCCCTCGTGAAGCCACAGAAAAGCTACTTCGTTAAGGCAGGTCAGCACTGCAGGCAACAGACATAGAGGCATTTTTAAAGTCATGAATAGATGCTCATGCTGCATATACAATGACCATAGAACAGAAAGAAACTATGAAAGTTGAGTGCTCATGAAGTACACTGTTTCAAAAAGAAAAAACAGACACCCCCCCTCAAAAAAAATCCCATTGGGAAATATATTTAAAAGCACAAGTACTTCCCACCCCCAATTCTTACATCCATTATATTATCATTTTTTTATAAATTAAAAAATTTTATACTGACATGAAATTTGTATATAATTTTTTTTATTTATTTTATGTGAATTGGTGTTTTGCCTGCATGTATAACTGTGTAAAGGTGTCAGATCTTGGAATTACAGACAGTTGTTAGCTGCCATGTGGATGCTGGGAATTGAACTCAGGTCCTCCAGAAGAACAGTCAGTGCTCTTAACCGCTGAGCCATCTCTCCAGCCCAAAATTTGTATATAATTTTTATATTTAAATTTTAAAATAAAGTTACAAAATGCAAGTGTTTATTTGCTTTCTGTCTTTTCTACTACAATGCAAGCTCTATAAAAGGAAAGATTTTCTGCTGTTCAACTAACTAAGATTGAGAAAGTGTACACGTGTAAGTTAGATACAATACCCTCCTGTATTAAGCCTCAGAATCTGTTTCTGAAAAATGAAGGTACTTACATGGTCACTAAGCATCTTCAATTCTGTAATTTTATAAATTTCAGAATGGGTTCTTGAATCCTAGCATTTACTTGTCTCAAAATGTCTAAGGGGCCAGGAATGCGGCTCAGCACTAGAGTGCCTGCCTCAAACCTTTGAGGCCTCATGTTTGACTATCACCAGTACTGCCACCATCTCCGCCATCACCACCGCCATCGCCACCGCCACCGCCACCGCCAATACCACCACCACTGACAATGATGCCACCACCATTCCTACCAAACGTCAACCAAAGGAACATTTTACTCCAGCTCAGCAATCAAGTGATTGTCCTGCATTGCTGAGGTCCCAGATTCAATCCCCAGTCCCACCACTACCACAACCAAAAGAAGAATTGTGTATCTGGGAATGCAGCTCAGTAGCAGAAAGCTTGCCTTTTCTGTATCAATTACCTGATTTGATTCCCAACACTGTAAAAATCAATCAATCAGTTAAATCATATCATTCTTATAACTGAAGGAGAAAGGCAGAGACATTAAAATCATAAGAAATACTTATGAGGAGTCTTCTGTGTGTGTGTGGGTAGCCTATCTTACACAGTAGCCTCCCTCCTAGGAGACTCAAAGTCAAAAGTTTAGAAAACCTGACAGCAAGTCAGAATGGGAAAAGCCAAAGAGAAGGTGAGAGATAGATAGGTCAGAGCAGGGCACTGTGGCTTTGAAGACACTCACAATACACAGGCCTTTACACCTTGCAAAGAGTCCATCCGGTTTATCTCCTGTTCAATAAAGAGCCCAGCGCTGAGGGCAAAGGAAGAGAGCAAGTCTACTAAAAAGAGGGGCAAAGAGCAAAAAAATGGCTGCTATCTCTCTTAGGTTTCTAACACTATCTGTTTTTGTGAACATAGCTTCCCTGGGACACAGACAGGCAGGTCATTCCTAACTTACCCTCTTTCTAGGACTAACGGACTCAAGAATGTTTCCTGTCTGGTTCTTCACCAACTTGTGGCCTAATTCTCAGGTGAGTATCTAAATTCAGTCCAGCCAAACACTGTTCTCAAGCACAGCGAGGCTTCATTCAGTCCAGTTTTCTAATTTCAAGTTGTTCCTTGACAGAGTCCTCATGGTTCCTTTGGAGTAAGCGTTAAAGCTGAGGTTTCTCAAAGGTGGCCCTCCAATGTCTTAAGGCAGACACTCCTGCAGTGGGGTCACCCATACCATGCACTGGGAAGTGTTTTGAAGCCCCCCCCCCATCCACCCACAGATGCCAGGAGCCATTCGTTAGAGCTGTCACAACCTAACCAGTTTCCAAACACTGTCAAATGCCCCATAAGTGTGGGGGACAAAAATCGCTCCTCTTCCTTGAGAATACGGATCTGACAACAGGAAGAGGAAGCATATACACCAAACAGGGAAAGAACTTCAGATTGTACCTACCTTGCGTCCAATAAATGGCATCTTCCTCATTAGCTTAAATAATTTCTTTTTAAACCGTGACCATAAACCTGTAAGAAACAAATACATCTATTCGTCATGAAATTCTATGGATATAACCTGCTAGTCAACAGACAATTATTTAGTTGTCTCTTAAACCTCGCTTCCTCCAGAAGGAAAGTTTTAATTTTTGAGTAGCATATTTATGTGACCCGAAATTTCAATAAATAAAGCATGCTTCTTCACCCAGACCTCATCCTGCACTTTGTTTCCAGCCTACATTTCTAGAGTTTGATTTAGCAGTAACAGTCAGGATAAATTCCCATTCATTTTTCTCTATTACTGAAGAGGCAGTATAGCCTACTACTGTACTAGATATTTTTCCAGTCAGAGATTTCCAAGGTTAGCATTTCCTCATTCATTCCTGTCTGTGTGTGTAGAAGGTATGAGTAGATCTATGAGTAGATCTGTCCATCTATGTGCCAATGTACATGTACATTCCATCAAAGTTTCATAACCTATTTGACCTCATTGAAGGACATATAGGCTCTTCTTAATTTTTGCTGTTACAAACCATGCTTAAAATAAATAACCTTTTAATGCACACCATACTGTACACATAAAAGTATAGCCATTGGGTAAATTCCCAGAAGCAGAATTGCCAGGCAAATGATAGACGTATTCCAGAGTTCCTGACCTCTCCAATGTTTCCAGATGTTTAGGTGTCTCTCTAGCAAAGCACCTGGCCATCTCATGCCTTCTTCTGGGACTTATATTCCACTCTCAAACAACACTGGACCCAACAACCATAGATATCAGAGTCCACTTTGAGGCAGTTACAAAGGACAGAGAATTCTGACCCTGTCAACTACAGTAATTTTAATCAAGTGGGCAGGCCATCTGTGCACTGGTACTGGATACGCCTCAGCTGAGGCTGGAAGTAGCACTTTAAGGCTGGCTAGAGGCTCTACAGGCTACGGAAGGACAGACATAAAAAGTAACGAGAGATCAGAGAATGAGAACTTTTTCACGTGCAGTTCAGAGCAGTGAGAGGAGGTAAGTCTTCACTGTTCTAGTCTAGGACTCCCAGGACTCTACAGCTTCAAATGCACTGCAGACTCTTGTTATCCAGGTACAACTAGGAGACCCTAGACCAGCTTTCTTCATCTGAGGCATGAACTGAAGAGGAACCTTTGCTGCATTCCTGAGGGATCTAGGTAGGGCAACTCCTAACATGGGAACCCTCACCCAGCGCAGACACTGACAGGAGTGATGGATTAGTGTTTCTTGATGCCACACAGGCCCGTCTGCATCTCTGCTTTTCTGTGCTCGCTTTAGGAGGCACTCTCCTACTGTACTCCATCCATACTGTAAATCCTGGGAACAAAACCACTGAGACCCAGACTGTGATAAAGCAATGAGAGAGTCTGCAGCCACTCATTTGTGGACACTATTTTGTCTTGAGAATATTTTCTTCTAGGCCCTGTAACATACAACTAAATCTTTTTACATGCATTAACTATATCCTTTTTTCTCTATTAAAAATTACTGCTGGGTGTGGTAGCACATTCCTTTATTATTAGCACTTGGGAGGCAGATCTCTGTGAGTTCGAAGCCAACCTGATCTACAGAGCAAGCTCCACAACAGCCAATGGTGTTACACAGAGAAACCCTGTCTGGAAAAACAAAGCAAACAGACAAAAATTCTTCTGGATCAGCAGGTAAAGGCACTTGCTGTCTGACTACCTGAATTCAATCTCAGGAGCCCACATAAAGGTAGAAAGTAGAAATTGACACCAGAGTTATCCTCTGACCACATGTATGCTGTGACACACATACATACCTCATATATACACCCATAGGTACATAGACACCTTCATAATAAATAGTGGAAAGATTTTTAAAATTTCCTACCTTCTGAATGTGGTGGCACATGCTTTTAATACTAACTTGAGATGGGGCAGAGCCAGGCAGACCTTTGTGAGTTTGAGGCTAGTATGGTCTACACAGTGAGTTCCAGGCCACCCTGGGTCACATGAAACTCCTTTCAATATATTTAAGGGAGGGATGGATGTGGCACTCATGGAAGTCACAGAACAACTTCAGGTGATGGCCCTTGCCTTCCACAGTGAGACAGGGTCTCTTTTTCTGTGAACACAGCTGTTCACTGCTGTATTCACAGGCTATAGATTTCCAAGGATTCTCCTATCTCCACCTCCAGTCTTGCTATAGGAGCACTGAGATTACAGACACATGGAACTGTACCTGGCCTTTGTACATGGGTACTAGAAATTCAAACTCAGATGGCCAGGTTTGCATAGTTATGTGCCTTTACCTGCAGAATCACAGTTAAAATCAATAGTACCCAGGAGTAAGCTATGAGCGCACAATCCTCAGTCAGAATTATGGAAGAAGAACTGGCATCTCAGACAGACAGCTTGCTAACCCCCTCTCCAGGCTCTCACCTCCCCTGACTTCCACCCTATGTTCCAGAATTACCCTCTCTACCCTCAGGAGGAGAGCAGAGTTTACAGATCAGTCAGGTTTAACACTAGGCTAGACTTCAGATTTTCAAGTACACTACACTAAAAATAACTTGATCATTCTACTATGTGGCATATTCCAATACGATGGGGGGGTGTTTAAAGTCAATTCCACAATTCCATCAAAATAATGCCCTATCTATTTATCTATCCTTCTTTCCTTCCCCTCAAGACAGGGACTCACTCCATAGTCCACGACAGCCTGGAACTTGCTATGGAGTCCAACATTCCCTTCACTCTGTAGATTCTCTTGCCTCATGTCTGAGATTTCAGACATGAGCTACAAAGTCTAGCTTCTGAGGGAGTAACATTCTTATCTGTGAAGTTACCAAATAAAAACTGGCATGGGTGTATGTGACAAGCCAAATGAAACTGTCCAATGTCCACCTAGTTTTAGCCTATAAAAACTCCACCTTGCCTGACTCAGTCTAATTCAGATTAGAGATAGACAGACAGCTGTGTGGGGGTGAATGCTGATAGACAGCTCCTTTGTATTTGGAATCAATAAAGAGACAAGTCTCTGTCAGTGGATTTCCAGGAAGGATTAACTCAGGGAGAAGAACCTCTCCTAGGAAAAGGCAGGGCTGCTGCTTCTGCTGTCAACCTTCTCAGCCAGTGATTCTCACAGATCCTCTAGGCAGGCCGTGAGCACCAGACTGGGATTGCTCAAAGACCCAACTACGGACTGAGCAGCTACTGGGGTCTCAGCCTTCTAGTGCCAAGACAGTCATTACTGGACTTAGTCTCTACCATGGAAGCCAATCTAATGAATCTCTTCCATTTTACTGGTCCAGTTCCTCTAGGAACCCTGACTACTATCATTGGTATTCTCTAGTAGCAAGATTTGAACTGGTCTCAGTGGCTTTATCCATATTGTTTCCTACAATAAACATAGACTAATTTTTAATGAAAATACATATTAAAAGCTAAAATGGGGGCTGGAGAGATGGCTCAGTGGTTAAGAGCACTGACTGTTCTTCCAGAGGTCCTGAGTTCAATTCCCAGCACCCACATGGTAGCTAACAATTGTCTGTAGTTCCAGTTCCCAGTAATCACCAAGGCAAATAAATAAAAAAAGTTAAAAAAAAAAAAATAAAAAGCTAAAATGGCTTGGAGTTGAACCTATGCAGACTTAAATAGCAAATCTTATGAATATGTTTTGGTAATTTTCATACAGAGTGTTCAGGGTCAGAAAGTAAGTACGCACCAGGACCCAGGATAGTTGTGTTTCTGCTACAAGTTCAGCAAAATGCATGGCACAGCCAACTGACAACTAAAATCTCTAACCACGGAAAACAGAGGTAATGGACATTAACTAGCTCAACTCAGCCACCATGTAATACATACTTCAAAACATAATATTTATGGTTAAATTAATTTTTAAAATTTAAAGTAAATACCTAAACCTAATACTAATTACAACAAATAAGTAAAAATATCAACAGCTCTAACCTTAGTAGGGTTTTATAAACATACAATCTTAAAATGAAAAGTACCCGGAATGGTGATTTTAGGGGCTAGGGAAGAAGGGAAACGGGGACTTTGACATTTTCTGGGTTTTGAAACAGGGTCAACATAGTCCAGGCTGAGCTCAGACTTAGAGTCTTCTTGTCTTAGCTTCCCATGGGCTTCCCATGGCTTCAGAGTTGCACCACCATACCTGACTCTGGAACTGTTGGTTTGTTGAAAATTCAATTTAGACTAAGAGAAAATCCTGAAGACTGAAACTGCCCTATGTGAATTAAATGTGAATGCAACTAAACTGCATAGTTTCAAATGACTAAAATGAGAGGCTAGAGCATAGCCCAGTGGTATAGTACTCTCTTGGCATGCACAAGGCCCAATGCTTAGTCCCAGCAAGCCCCTTCCCAAGCTTAAAAAGGTAATAAGGCAGGAACGTGGTACATAGACAGATATGTAGGCAAACCCTTATGCACATAAAATATAAAATAACTTTAAAAGGAAACTCAGATGTATATGTACTATCACAGTAAAAAAGAAAAAAAAGGGGCTGGAGAGATGGCTCAGCGGTTAAGAGCACCGTCTGCTCTTCCAGAGGACCCGAGTTCAATTCCCAGCACCCACATGGCAGCTAACAACTGTCTGTAGTTCCAGTTCCAGGCAAACACCAAGGCAAATAAATAAATAAATAAATAAATAAAAGTGTAAAAAAAAATGTTAAAAAAAAAAAAAAAAAAGAAAAAAAAGCCAGATATGGTGGTATGTACCTGAAATCTCAGCATTCAGGACGACCAGTGTGAGCTTACAAGCAAAAGTCTCATCTACACGGTGAGACCCTATCTCAAGTTGAAACAAGACAAGACAGAAGAGATGAGATGGGGAAGGAGAGATGGTAAGAGGGAGGGTGGGAGAAGGGGAAGAGAGCACAAATGAATACATGAATATGATGGGCTCCTTGCCACTGGCTCAAACACTTTCTGGGTAAGTATATCGGAATAGACAGCTAAGGCTACAGCCACATGTAATGAACCATGAGCTGAAAGGGAAGGGCAGCTGGTGAAGGAGAAACTCTAGCAAGAATGAGGAACTGAGGACAGTGCATTCAAGCTGCAGTGAACTCTAATTTTAGACAGGACAGTCATGTCTCATTTCCACTTTAATGGCTACATGATCAAAAGATAAAAACAAAACAAAACAAAAAGGAGACTGGAGAGATGGCTGAGTCGTTAAAAGCACTGGCTGTTCTTCCAGAGGTCCAGAGTTCAATCCCCAGCATCCACATGGCAGCTCACAACTGTCTGAACTCCAGTTCCAGGGGATCTGACACCCTCACACAGACATACATGCAGACCAAACACCAGCTCACATAAAAATAATGAAAATAAAATCATTTTTAAAAAAAAGATAAAAATAATCTAGTTTCTAAACTGACTTCCCCAGGGAGACAGAAAGAAACGCAGAAGAACAGTTACAGTGTCCACAACAGATGGCATTAAGGAGGTGGAAGCAATGCAGGAATATCAAACAGATGAAAAATGATTTTCTTCAAAGTTATTTATTCTTCTACCAAGGAAGTTACTCAAGATACCAGTAAGTGTGGGGAGAGCCCAGAGAGCCTTATAAAATACCACTGCCAACATCTACTATTTGGTTATAAATATAATCAAACAACTTCCCAAGCACAGCAGTCACAGCATTATGGTCAGTCACTTAGGGGTGTAGGCGTAGGAAATGTGCTTAGGCCTTATGAAGGTTGGGACATGGGACATCTGCAAGCCAATCTTGTCCTCTGCAGCCCTGGGAAATGGCCTTCTTCCCATGTTTATCTGAGAAGTCATTTCACTGCCTTTTCATAGGAGTTCACCGCCAAAGGAAGAAGAGCCCTGCATTACTTATGCAGATGTAATGGCAGCTCTGTGAACAGGGCTCCTCTCCTCATCTTTAATGAAAAGGTCGGCCATGAATGAAAGCAGTACAGTTCTACTCTTGGAATCTCAAAAAGCACAGTCGTGTTCTAGGAAGACACTGGTACTGAAATGCTGAAGGCCATGGACGTATACAGCAGGTGACAACTAGGCTTTGACAAGGTGACCCACCAGGTGTATAATAATTCCCTGATGGGAGCCCCACCTGACACCTGGCACAGCCATGTGTCACTGACTGTTAATGACTAGCTGTTTTCTGTCTGTAATTTTCTCGGGTGCCACTGCTATGTCTCCCTGAAAAGAACAGCTATGGGGTTCTTCCCATAGCTCACTGGTAGTGTGCTTTACATCTCTGGGCACTATTTTACAGTTGTGGATTGTCATGAAGTTGATCTCCATTTAATCTATATAATTCTGATGTATAGAAATAATATCAGAATATTCCTTTTTACTGACACAGAAAAGTAACAGTATTTTCAGTCTCAAAGACAACTTAACCTTAGAATTCAAACAGACTAAAACTGCCCTTGCAGTAAATACACAAAGACTAATTCCCAGATGTTGTTGATTGCTAAATGAAGACCAGGCTGTCTTGAGACTTGACCCCTGCAATAGTTGATTTTCTGCATGTACCCTGACCATTCAAGGTTCAACCTGCCATTGTGTTAAATTCTGAATTTCAGCGTCATTCTGTCTGGGAAAAAGTTAAATGAGAGGCCAAGCATTTACACTGGCCGGTCTTTGTGATCTTACTAGCCTGAGGGGGTGGGGAGGGAAGGGCTGTGACTTCATGTGTTATGAGAATGGGTTGGGCTCTGAAAATGTAACATATAATTGTCTACAGTTTGGCTAAAGAAGCAGGGAGCCGCAGCAACACAGACGGGAAGAAAGAAGAATGAGTGTGTAGCAGCAGCAACATAGGGATGAAGCTATGCAGAATGTGAGTGTGTGTGTGCTGAGTGAGAGATGAAGAAGAAGCCTAAAGAGAGGGTGAGAGACACGTGAGAGAACGAATGAATGAGAGAGTGAATGGGTATTGGGTGAGTGAATGATGAAGTATGTGTGTGTGAATGAGTGTGTGAGAGATAAAACTGTGTGAACGTGCTACTGTTGCTGCATACAGAAACTGCAAAGAGCTGTATGAGTGTATAGGAACAATGTAAAATGTTATATGGCAAGAGAGCTACATATAGGAGATGTATAGCTATTGCTGTGTGGAGATTGTAACTGTGTAGAGGCAAGGAAGAAAAAGCTACATAAAAAAAGAGATGTAGAAGAGAATGTATGTAAAAGAAAGATGTGTAGACATGTGAAAATGACGTAACTGTGCATAGAGATGTATGGCTGTATGTATGTAAAGAAAGGTATGTAGTTGTATGTACAGAATGCAGCAGTGTGGAGGTATATTTCTTGAGCTGGAGAGATGGCTCAGAGGTTAAGAGCACTGACTGTTCTTCTAGAGGTCCTGAGATCAATTCCCAGCAACCACATGGTAGCTCACAACTATCTATGTTGACATCTGGTACCCTCTTCTGTATACTGTATACATAATAAAATAAATAGATGTTTTAAAAAAAAGTTTCTTTTATTACCTTGGAGAGGATTGTGGGAGCTGGCTTCTCATGGTTACTAAAAAAGTGTAAGCTATATTCTGAGACATCTGTGAATATTCATAATAACTAATATCTAAGAAAATTTTATATAAACTACAAATAAAAAAAATCCACAAAACCATAAATAGTAAGAGTTACCTAAAGTACTTCAGAGTTCATAAGTCAGGGTCTATTTCCCACCTAAGTTGATGTTAAAAGGCAGAATTAAACCAAAAGCGATGCTTCCAACCCATCAACCATGAGTGCGACGTTCCGGCCTCCCTTTACACGGGGAGCATACTTACTCTCTGGCTGGAAGATAAACTCGTACACCCAGACTATCAGCAGAGTACACAGGACACTCCAGGCAATTAGCTGCCAGGGCTCATATTTGGTGCAATACCCATTCACGTAATTCTTGGCCTTTGTGGAATATGCTTCCAAAATCTCCAAGTAAGGCTCAAAGTCCTTCTAGAAATGCAAAGGGAAAAACAGAAACATTACACCCAGAGAAAGGATGTCTGTTGTGGGTTTGTTATTCGGTCCTCAAGGGCAAAGCTGTCACTCATGATGTGGCCGCACCTCTGCAATATCTTATCACCTTCTGCAGCCCTCGCAGTTTATACACCAGTTGTCCCATTCTAACAGTGCCATTGTGGACTTTGATACAATTTTTGATCTGCTTATTTTGTACAAATACAAGGCATAATCTCAATCCTGTCAGTGTTAGCTATCACCTTTATCTCACTGCTGGTACTCTAGGACAGTTTCTCTCTCTCACCGGTTCTCAACGTGACTCCCACTCTTCCTCTACTCTGGTTTTTCCCTTCTGTGTGGATCTAGACTGTGACTATTTTCTGGTGAACCAATTCTGTTACAGATACTCACCTTTGTGTGCTAATGAATGTGGCGGGGTTCCCACAATACTTAACTATATGCACACTGAAATTTAAATTTCATATAATTTCCGCATCACAAAAAAATTTTTTAGTGAGCAATCTGAAAACGTGAAAGCCACACATACAAAGTAGTTCATGAAAACAATTCTAGAACTCAAAGGTTGAAGCAGAGTCACAAGTTTGAGACCAGCCTGGACTACATAATGAGACTGTCTCAAAATAAAAGTAAAAATCATTCTTGGTTCATAGAGGCAGATTCAACTAGGAGGTTATTGTTGGTTAGTCTCTGCTCTAAAAACTCACTTACCCATTCCTGAAGTCTGGATTTTATTATCACTGCATCCATCCCACACAGTATCTGACATAATAACAAAATTTCATCTGTAAACTTACCAGAATCAGTCAAAATCTCTGAGATGGAACCTAGTACCTCCTTCACGCTTCCCAGATCTAGATGAATATTCTACATTGAGCAATACCCTGAACCCTTCTTTACTTTTAATTTTGAGACAGGATATGACTAAGTTCTCAGGCTAGTCTGGACTCACTTACAGAAACGAAGTTCTCAAACTTAAATCCTTATGCCTCAACCCCCAAGCAGCTGGGAGTCTGGACAGACCTCACTCTAAAAATTCACCTTTCTCTATGTGTTAAGTATTACTCTGTGATAGGCATATCACAACTTGCCTTGCAGTCTACTCTTCAATTTCTTATCTCCTTGATGACCATAGGCAAACCCTTTAGACCTGTTCCTATTTACTAGGCCATAGTGCCTTGCAAAACTTAGTTCATTGGATACTTTGTTATTCACTTACTAGTAGTTTTTGTTTGTTTGTTTTTTGTGTAACAGCCCTGGCTGTCCCCGAACTTGCTTTGTAGACCAGGCTGGCCTCAAATTAACAGAGATCCACCTGCCTCTGCCTCTGCCTCTGCCTCTGCCTCCCTAGTGCTGAATTAAAGGCACAAGACACCACTGCCCAATTCTCTACCAAACATTTTTAAGGCCCTAAGATGGGGAAGGAAAAGCATTTGGGTAAATGCACAGTTCCTTGTCCCCAGTGAAGGGGGATATATCTACATTATAAATTTTATTCTCTATGTATCAGTGATTTGTCTGCATGTATGTCTGTATACCACATGCATTCCTGGTGCTAGAGGAAGTCAGAAGAAAACATGGGATCCCCTGGAACTGCTGTTAGGATGATAGGTAATAAATTACCATGTGGGAGCTGGGAACTGAACCAGAGTCCTCTGTAAGAGCAAAAAGGGCTCTCAATTAACCGGCCTCTCCAGCCCTGCACTTCCATATATACACTGCATGCATCCATACACAAATGACAAAATTCTCCAGAGGAAAATGCATAGCAAGGAACCAGTGTGTGCCGGGAGAACAAGGAAAGGCTAGCTAACTCCAGAAGGGGGATGGGAACAAGAGAGAATAATTTTGTTAATGTATTTGTTTTGAAATAGAGTCGTTCTATGTAGCTTTGGTTGTCCTGGAACTCAGTAAATAGACCAGGCTGGCCTCAAACTCATAGAAATCTGCCTGCCTCTGCCTTACATGCTGGGATTAAAGGGATGTACCTCCATGACTGGCTTGAGAGAGGATAAAAAGGTAAAAAAAAATTCTTCAGGACATTTAAAAAAATGCATACATAAAAAGAATCCAGGAACAGCCCAAGTTCTTACTATGTGGTAAGAGTGAAGCCAACAGAACAGGGACCGTTTCTGTCTTAGCCTCTGCTGAGTGTCCATCAGAAGGAAGACTCACAACCTTTCCTGAACACAACTGGGGTCAGGGGAGGGGAAGGGATGCATCAAGCAGGAAACTGAGAAGATGGGCCTGGAAACCAGGCATAAAAACACAACACACTCATAATCCAGAAATCTGGAAAGATGAGGCAGGATAGGAGGACTGAATTCCAAGTTAGCCTAGTCTACTCAGTGAAACTCTTCCTCAATAATGATATAATAATAATAGGCTTAGAGAAAAATAGCGTGAGAAGTAAAATAATACATCATTAAGAAGTTGTGATAAAGTAAATAAACAGTATCTACTAACATTGTATAGCTTTATCTACCTTGATCCAGAAACACCACTTTGGGGCTTCTAAAAATCTTATTAAGTTCACAGAGAGAAATGCTCAAGGGTGTTTCTTTCAATGTTTTTCATACCAGCAAAAGAAAAATTCAAGAAATATAAATGTCCACAGATAAAGAAATGGTTAAATTATAACACATTTTATGTGTCCATGCTGAAACACTAAAAATAAAGATCTCTTAATAAAAAAAGTTGTGGAAAATAATATTGAGTAAAAGGAAACAAATCAAGACAATAAAAGAAAAGACAGGGGCTGGAGAGATGGCTCAGCAGTTAAGAGCACCCTCTGCTCTTCCAGAGGACCCGGGTTCGATTCCCAGCACCCACATGGCAGCTAACAACTGTCTGTAGTTCCAGTTCCAGGCAAACACCAAGGCAAATAAATAAATAGATAAAGTTTAAAAAAAAAAAAAAGACATAAATTGTTGAACATTCAAGTAGTTTTTTGCTTAAGGATTATTTGGGGAAGATGACTAAGAGTAGACAGACATCAGCAATAAATCATTCAGTTGAGTGATTGCTGGAAAAGGGAAAAGGAGAAATGACCTGGGTTTGCCCTTATGTGATGTAACATTGGGAATGTTGTAGCAATTTCTTATTAATTTGATAAGAAAAAAATACACATTTTTGTCTTATGCTTCCTATGTTCAGAGCTATCTTCCTGTTCCTGCCACCACATTCCTTGCCTTCTCTCACCATGATGAACTCTACTCCTCTGGAGTTATAATCCTAAACAAATGTTTCTTTCCTCATTATTAAAAATAAATAAAAAAAATTAGGGTGCTTTGTGTTTTGTTTTAAAGACAAGATCCCAACACTATAGCCCAGGCTATCTCAGAACTCACTACATGGCCTAGAATAGCCTTGAACTAGCAGTAACCTTAATAATCCTTCTTCTACATGCTGGGATTACAGATTTGAGCCACCAAACTTGAAATACATTTCTAAAGGTGCAGAAAATCGATTTAGTAACTGTCACAGTTAGCTTCAACTGTCATCGAGACACAGCTGAGTCATGTGAGAAGGGAATGCTAGATCATGAGGGACTGCTAGATCACACTGGCCTGTGGGCATGTCTGTGGAGAACTGTCATGACTGTTACTTGGTGTAGGAAGGCCCAGAACACTGTGAGTTTCACTATTCCCTGAGTAGGTACGTATTCTTGGGCTATACTGGGTTACACCTGAGCCTGTGAGTAAATCAGCGAGCAACATTCCTCTCTGGTTTCTGCTTCAAGTCAGGCCCCGACGTCTGTCCACTAACGATGCATAAGCCAAATAAATGCTTTCCTTTCCTGCGATGCTTTGGTTCAGTGTTTTATCACAGCAACAAAAAGGATTCTAGAACAAAAACTTTGGCTATGAGAATAGTACAAATACCAAATTTTCAAGTTCAAGTGGATTAGTTAAGTGGGTACCATTATCTATGCTAAGACTAGAATACAAGGCAAGCTAGAGGTAGAAAATGCTTTTAAAAAAGATGGTACTGGTTTGGCTTCTGTTCCTCTTGGGTATCTATTATTATTAAGGACCTGAAATCTCACAAATAGAACATTCTTTCTTGAGCCTACTATGGACGAAATGCTTACATTCCCCACAAAATTCCTGCTGTCATCAAACCCTCACAAGAGTGTTACTGGGAGGTGGAGACCTTCAAAGGTTATGAAATCATGGAGGAAGACAAGAGACAGACCCCAGAGAGTGCACTTCCTCCTTCTGAGTGAGCACAGCAGACGCTGTCTAGGAGCCCCTCTTATAAATTCTCTTCTGAGGCTACCCTCTAGAAGTGGGCCTGCAACTTTTGTTGCCTTGAACTTCCAGTCTCCAGAACTGTCAAAAAAAAGTTTTAAAAAGATTTTGTTGTTTATAAACCACTGTTTAAGGCATTAAGTTACAGCATCCCAAATGGACTAAAACAATACCTTTAGTAATTGTACTAAGAAAGTGTAATTAACATTAGGCAAGTTTTAGGTTCCCCGAGGGATAGCCATAAAAACAGCTTATCTATAACAGGTGGTCATTCCCCAGAGTCCACTGTTGCTAACAACTTCAACCCTACAAAGCAATGGCAATTCCAGAAAAAAAAAAAAACTGGGAGAGACCAGAACAGCCTGTCACCATTAAAGGGATGCCATGTACTCCTACCAGAGGAGACTTGGGTCAAAGCTGTGATCACATCACATGGTTAAACAGTGTGTTATGAGTGGTGGTTCTAATTCCTAATTGATATAGAAATTACATATTAGCAACGTCCAAAGATAACATCTGATACTGATTCTTCACAGCACTGAATGAAAAAATAACAAAACATTACAAACAAAACAAAGAGCCAGGAAATGAAAAACAAATGCTCAAAAGCCTTAAGCTTACAGTATGTTGACAATCTTCATTAATTACAAAATTAAATTCAGCAACAACGTATTTTTGTGGTGACTATGTCGATTCTTTTTTAAAAAATATTTTTAATTTTCATGTATGTGCGTGTTTGTATCCCTTCAAGTTACATGTGATTGGAAACCACCCAACGTGGGTGCTGGGAACTGAACCAAAGTTGTCTATAAGGGCAGCTCCTTCTTCTTAGCCCTTGGTCACCTCTCTAGACCCAGCTGTGTTGATTTCCTGGAAGAGAATGAAAATCCTGGAATTTAGTTTCACTGTAAAATCTCTATCTCCAAAGACAGAATAATAACAAAGTAAAATGAGTCATGACAAGCTTTTTGTGCAGGCAACTGAGTAATCACAGAAACCACTCTGGCTTCATCCTGAAGTCCTTTTTGGGTTACCACAGGCTCAGATCCCAATGAAGAAGCACCTCAGTACACAGACAGCTCACTGAACAGTTCTTCAGAGTAACCTAGCATTATCTCCTTGGGAAACAGGCAGCTCCTTTGGGTCTTGAAAACAGTACAAACCCCAAGTTGGATCCTGACGCAACACTCCAACAGAGAATCTAGGATCTAAAGGGAACCTTAGTGACCAAGTACAACATAAACATTCTCACTTTTTAAGCAGAGGTCCCATGGGTTTGAAATGATGTGCTTACAATCCTACAAAAGTTCAGGGCAGAATAAAAGACCAGAAACCTAAGTTTTCTAACTAAATATTCAGCCCCCACCCCTCCCTCTGTTGCTACTGTAGCTCTGGGGACCCAGCCGAGGGCTTCTTGTATACCAAGTTTATACTCTGCCACCACTTAACCTTTCCAGCCTTTTGTCGACGCTCGATTCTCAGTGCCCCTGAGCAAAAGACTGCACGCTGCATCCAACGGTACCCAGGAGCTTTCTGTTTATAGTTTATGTTCACAGTAGACTCTATCTTGAAGATATGATACCATTCACATCTAACTAAAGTTGTATATCTAGTCCTAACTACCTACTAATATCCACTGGCACAATCACTTAATAAGAGCAAATAACCCCAAAACTCCAGGTGAGCTATGAAACCCTAAAACAGGGAAAATGACACACTGGTAACATCTTCTTCAGGGTGTTGGGTTCCAGGGACTCCTAATAAGAAATCAACACACCAACTTCCATTGGTATTTATAACCTCCAGAGTGCAGAGAACTGGCTCTGCATGTGGAATCTTCCTCCCTGAAAGTTCCCTGCTCTGCACCTGGGTGCACCGTCTCCGTTCCCTCACAGAGGCTTCTACCCTTCCCTGTTCTGATGAAGGAGACTCTACTTCCATGGGCAGATCTGTCACATCAGCCCAGTCAATCCCAAGCTAAAGCTTAATATCGCCTGTCTCCGCTAACAATCGGCTATTGGGTTTTAAATAATGGAATCTAAGCTAAGATAGTACAGTCAAAAGCTCTCAAGTTGCCTGTTTGTCCCAAAGCACACATCTGGCCAGAACTGAGACCTTAGGCAGAGAGTCAGTCAGTCAGTCACTCACCCAGGAAGACATTCAAACAGTAATGATTTTCGTTATCTCTATAAATCACTCTAAAATTAGGGCTCTGGGAAAGCCACTTCCTAACAGAAGATTGATCCTTACACCACAGAACAATGTCTTCTTTGTACTTCTAGTGGCTAAACACCTAATATGCCTCGAATTGGTCATTTTTTAATGTGTCAGTCAGTCAAACCATTAGCCTAGGGGCATTGTGATTTAATCTGACCTGGAGCAAAGCATTCAACCCAATGAGAGAGAACAGCCCAAAGACTTTTAACCCACAGACTTCTGGTGCTAGTAAGATACACCTAAACTGGATCAACCTCCTATCTGCTACAACCTGAAAAAGCAGGAATTCAATCCTTACTCAACTACAGTGAAATAATACTTATATCCTTTACAACATATGTTTTATAAGATTCTAGGAAGTTTTACATCTCTACCACTGAAGTCGTTCAGGGCCCAATGGTTCCCGACTGAATATGGAAAAGAAAGGCCAGTCATTTGTAACTGAGCTCTGTATCCATTCACCTGACGAGCTCAGCAATTACAGGATCACAGGTCATCAGAGATGTGTCCTTCACAGGCAAAGATACTGAGATCCAAAGATCACATACAAAAGGTAAGGGGGGCAGGGAAAGAGTACAAAGCGGTTTCATTTTATTTCCTACCACCTCAGTTTCCGGAATGAAACTATGAAAGGTGCAAACCAGAAGGTCCGAGTTCAACACTTGCAGTCTCACATTCTCGTCCCACAGCTTCTCTGCCCCCAAAACCAAGAGCAACAACACCACCAGAATGGTGTCTAAGGCCAAGTGCCTCTGGGTGTGGTTCTCTCAAACAGAAGGCTTACACTGCTGCTACCTGTTTCAAAAGAAATGGACCTCTAATCAAAGATATCAGTTCAAAAAGTACTCTGGGGACTAGAGAGATGGTACAGCAATTAGAAAGTTTGCTGCTCTTGCAGAGGAACCAGGTTTGGCTCCCAGTACCCACATAGCTGCTTACGACCATCTGTAACTCCGGTTTCAGGAGATATGACACGCTGTTCTGGCCTCCACAGGCACACATGTGGTACATACACACAGACAGACAGATAGACAAACAGACAGACACAGGCAAACATCATACACATAAAAATTTTATTTTTTTTAAATTACTGAGTTCAAAGTCATAAAAAGTTACTGTCTGGAATAATCTCAAAGACCATCTACTTCAATCTCATTTCAATGATGAAGAAACTAAAGACTAATCTCAAATGTGCTTCACCTGAGCTCAAACCTACAAAACATTTTAGCTTCTGGTTCACTACTTTCTGCTAAACCAATGGAGCACATCAGCATTACCCAAGGGCCATGGTACAGAATATCCCCACCAGAAGTTCACTTAGTGTATAAGACTCAGAAACATGAAGTTTGAATCAGGAGCACCAAAAGTTCAAGGCCAGTCTGGGCAACTTAGTGAGATTCTGTCTCAAAATAAAGATAATTAAAATAAAAGGCGAGAGGGCTAAGGTGGTGCTAAGAGGTGGTGCTAACTTGACTGGAATAGGTTCAATTCCTGGTACAAGGGGTAAAGAGAAATGGTGGAGTCTTTCCCCATCCCTTTCTTTATAGGGAAATAGCAAAACACCCACTTACTATACTGAGACCTAATTACCCAGCGCTTGGGAAGGAAGAAAAAGAAATTCCCCAAACTTTCTTAGGAAGCAGTAAATCAGCCACATCAACCCACCAGGTCAGTTAGATCGACTGATTAATGCACAGAAGTGGAGAGCCCTTGCCTAGCATTCATAAAGCCTTTCATACAACCTCTACAAGAAATAAATCACTACCGTCCATGTTCAGTACGGAGTATACTGAGTGCTCATCAAAAAGGCATGGGTAGGCAGGAGGCACTGAGTCCCTTTCCCATGGCTAGCAGTTTCCTCAGGACTCAAGAGTTCTTTATTGATTGCCCACAACCAGAAAAGAAGATATGGCTTATAATTAGATAACACTTTGCATCTAAATTGGATGGGCAACTTAAGAGAGGGGTCTATACTAGAAGAATGTGAAGACTAACTTCCGGAAATACCAGCCTATAGAAAAAAGTGGGCAGAAATTTCTCACAATTGGGGATTTGAAAAAACCTCTGTCTTTAACAAAATCACCACACCAGATATTTTTGCTTTTTCTCTATGCTGGTGTCCTTGTCTACAAAATCATATATTAAAAACTGTTTCACTCTGTGAGTTCAAGGCTAGCCTGGTCTACAGACTGAGTTCAAGGATAGCCAAGGCTATACACAACAAAATCCTGTCTCAAAACAAACAAAAACACCGTTTTGCATTCACTAGTGTAGTGAATGTTATTACCAAGTGAAGGTCCTCTTTCTCATAGTCATTATAATAAGGAGGAATGACTGACTTTTGGAAAGAAAGTATTCATTTTCATCTTCCCAGGGGTTTGGTTTTCCACCCCACACCTCAGCAAAAGGCTGAGCTTTAGAACAGAAATTAGCTACCAGGAAAAAGCAAAACCTGTTTTACCTAGATCAACTACTACTTGAGAGTTCTAAGACCAAGACCCAGAATCCGACTCTCCTACATATTACATTCTATAGAACTTCAAAGTACAAAGTAAACAGGTAAGAAAACATTACCTCTAGGAGCCTCAAAAGGCTGCAGAGTTAATCAGCAAAAGCAGACCACAAACCCAAAGGGAAAACTCTCTCAAGTCATTAAAAAGTGAGAACTGAGCAACAAACCAAGCAGCCATTGCAACCAACAAGCTGTGATACAGAAGAAACAGATTCCATCCAGAACCAACTGCGCACTTCCCCTAAGTCAAGGTATCAGTAGCTGAGATTCATCTAGAGAGCAAAAAGGTCCACTGATTCTTTCCAACCACCCACGATCAGGTTAGATGGTGAGCTTGGTGTTATTCCAGAAGCATTTCCAAGTTTAACTGGTCTACTGCAGACCTGAGGTGTTGAAGTAAAGCACTTCTTGAGACATCAAACAACCCTGGCTACAGGAAGGAAGAAGAATACAAAGTTTCCAAGTTACTCATGGAAAAGTAAAGCCTTTTCAACCCACAGAAGTGGATAAGCCAAAATACTGTAAGATATATATACCTCGAGCTTCCATGTGCATGCCTGTGTACAATCAGGACAAGTTGTCAAAAAAGACAAGCTGCTTTCTTAAGTAACAATTCTGAGTGTCTCTCATTTGAAATACATCAAAAAGGTACCATAGGGGTGAGATGACTTGGCAGTTAAGAACTGCTCTTGGCCTGAGTTTGAGTCCCAGGGCCCACATCAGGAGGATTAAAAGAGCCTCTAACTTCAGCTCTAGGGGATCCAAGGCCTCTAGCTTCCATATGCACTGAACACATTCATATGCACATACCTGCACATATACAAATAATTGTAAAAAAAAAAATAAAGATACATCTTTTAAAAATGCACTAGAGGGTGTGTAAATTAGGTGAAGAAAAAAACATATATAAAACTCAATTCAATTAGCAAAAGAAATGCTGAGAGATGTAGGAGAGTATTACAGTTAGGCATGGCAGCTCACTCGTATACACTGTCAGATCCTACCTCAAAAAAGACCCACAAATTAAAAAAAAATTATAAATAAATATTTTCTCAGCCTGTGCAAGCTTCCTCCAATGTGTTAATTAATGTGCTATGAACTACTCTATCATAATTAAATGGCTTACTAGTATAGACCCAGCCGGGTTGCCTTTCAAAAGTGCAAAGAAGTTATTATTCTTTTGTGGCGGTCTGAATGAGAATTGCCCCAGTAGGCTCCTATGTTTGAATGCTTGGTCCCCAGTTGGTAGAACTGTTAGGGAAGGATTAGGAGGTGTGGCTGTGTTGGAAGAGATGTGTAAGAGTGTGAGGTTTCAAAGGCCCATGCTGTTTCAGGTTAGCTCTATCTGCCTCTCACTTATAGTTTCAGCTACGGCTTCAGCGTCATGTCTGCCTGCTTACTGCCATGCTGCCCGCAATGATGGACACAGAGTCACTCTCTGAACTGTAAACCGCCAATAGACTCACTCTTCTCTCTTCAAGTTGTCTTGATCAAGCTGTCTTATCACAGCAGTAGAAAAATAACTAAGACATCTGTGAAAACTAGAAATGTGAATTAACTGAATAAGTAACATCCATTAAAACAAGCTATATTCGGGGCTGGAGAGATGGCTCAGCGGTTAAGAGCACCGTCTGCTCTTCCAGAGGACCCGGGTTCAATTCCCAGCACCCACATGGCAGCTAACAACTGTCTGTAGTTCCAGTTCCAGGCAAACACCAAGGCAAAAAAAAAAAAAACAAGCTATATTCTTCACGGAAAAAAAGTTTTGCTTTTTTTTTTTAAACATATCATAACTGAGGAAAAAGTAAGTACATTAGTTAGATAAATGTAATTACCATACTAGATTACCTTTATTACTGAGTTAAGAAGACTTCTAATATCTTTTAAAGACTGTATTTTTAATTATGTGTACTTGTATTTGTCTGTATGAAATTATTCACATGCATGCAAGTGCCTGCAGAGACCAGAAGCATCAGATCTCACTAGAGCTGAAGTTACAGGTAGCTGTGAGCCATCTTGTGCCTGGAACTGAACCTGAGTCCCCAAAAGAAGAGCACATGCTTTTAACTGCTGAGCCATTTGTCCAGCCCTGACTTTCTAAATTTTTAACCACTTGTGGAAATATTTCCCCTATAATAAGCATGCTAGTATTAGAGAGGAGAAATTTTAATATAAATATTAAATATTAATATTTAATATATAGTAACAAAGTCACTAAGTCATCGGAAACTTGCAATCCTGTTCATAAGAAGAAAACAGAGATTTGATGCTGTTCTCTGACCTACCATCTATATAAACACCTGTTGGAAAGTCCACCATCCAGTCTTAAAACCAAAATGAGCAGCGAGGGAATTCAATCTAACAGTAACATCTGACAAGAGTTTCAGGTATTTTAGTAATCTGTGAAAAGCAACGGGGAAATGTTTGCTCCCAATGGAAAGCCAGTATTATCTAGGTCACCCTCTAGGTTACAGCTTCTGACCCTAGGTAACATTACAGCTCACCAACCTGTAGATAATTGACAGACAGGCAAACAAATTTTCATATATAAACAACAAGGTCTGCTAAGGTTCAGTAAAAGTTCTAACTTCCACCTCTACCAGTGAAGAAACTAGTCTTGTCTACACTTGAACGTTCTCTTTTTCTTAGTTTTAAGTTTTCCTTTGTTTACTACTATGTAGCTCCTGGTTGACTGTGACTTAATATGAAGCCCAGGCTGGCCTCTTCCATCAGCCTCTCAATTGCTGGGATTACAGGTGTGTACCACCACGCTGAGCTCATTTTCAATATCCCTGCTTTATAAATACATGTGTTTTGGGGGGCTCTCTTTTGAATTAATTATAAGTGGCAAGTTTCCCTAATATGATCAAAAGTATTTAATATGTTAATTTTTATTTGTATTACGAATTGTGATTTTAATCTTATTAAAGCTTTTTTTTTAGCACATACTTAAAAAAATACATTAAAATAAAACCCCAAATTCTACACCCCCCCTTTTTTATCCTTACTTCCATTTTGGATAAGTAGTGGGACTTAAATTCAAAGAACAGGTGAATTTCTAGTAAATCATTTTTCTTATTCAAAAATCGATTTTTGAGCCAAGTGTGATGGCGCACGCCTTTAATCCCGGCACTCAGGAGGCAGAGGGAGATGGAGATCTGTGAAACTGAGGACAAGTTCCAAGACAGCTGGACTACATAGTGACACCATCCCCAAATCAAAAATTTATTTATTTAACCAGGTAACTGTCTCGTTGAAGTTAAAAATAAAAATACTGTCTTTGCAGAGTTTCTATGGGTATTAAATGCTACTGAAAGAAAAAAAATAATTAAATACCAACAAGATAACTCAGCAGGTAAAGGCATTTGCCAAGTAAACTTGGGGACCTGAGTTCAAACCCCAGAACTCACATAAAGGTATAAGGAGAGAACTGACTCTACAAAGCTGTTCGATGTTCTCTCTCTCTCTCCCCCCTCCCTCTCTCACACGCACATACACACTCACACACCACGCCCCCACACACCATGTACACATACATATACAGCATGCACAGACACAAACATGCACACACAGACACACAGACACCATGTGTATACACACACACTTTAATCACTGTAGAGGATGAGCTTGTTGGTTCACATCTATAGTAAGAGCACTTAGGAAGCTAAGGCAGGGCTGTTTTGAGTTCTAGGCCAGCCCCACCTACGAATTAAGACTCTGTCTAAAAAAGTACATAACAGGGGCTGGAGAGATGGCTCGGTGGTTAAGAGCACCGTCTGCTCTTCCAGAGGACCCGGGTTCGATTCCCAGCACCCACATGGCAGCTAACAACTGTCTGTAGTTCCAGTTCCAGGCAAACACCAAGGCAAATAAATAAATAAATAAAGTTAAAAAAAAAAGAATTAAATAAAAAAAAGTACATAACAAATCACTATCGATAATCAACACTTATTAAATGTGTGACAAATAAATAAATTATCTGGTGTTAATTATTTTTCTTTCTCACAACAGCAGTTTGTAAAACAGCCTTTGAATTGATCAAGCAAGTTAGAGGAGCTGAGAAAGGTCTTAAATAGTTTAAGTCCTACTTGATGTTGTATTTTCTCACAGTGTGATAACAGAATATATTTTAATAAGCATATGCCCCTGTCTGGTAACAAATACATTGCATCAATTATTATAATACATTGACATCAAATAAATCAATCTGAAGGCTGTAAGTGCCCTCTAACCTACCAACAAAGCAGAGCCAAATCAGCTCACTACGGAGCTTGCAGATCATAAACCCGTATGTCTCTGAAAGCCAAACAGACCGCAGGCAAAGTACATGAAAACACTTTCCAAATGGACTGAGCAAAACAATCATAGGCTTTCTTTCACTCTGACAAAAACCAAAAAATACCAAAGACCAGGTCCACCATGGCATCTCTGCCCTAGACTCTTCTAGAATTTGAAAACAAATTTTTGCCTCTAATGTTTTTAAACCCAGGACCCATTAAGACTGAAACCCAATAAATAATTGATCTATCCCACTTTAGGCCTACCTGCCAAATGCAGTCAAAACAGTGACTACAGACTTCAGAAAAAATGTTCAGAGAATATAGTCACTCTAGTTGCAAATGTAAGGAGTTCAAGGACATTTGAATTTATAGTGATACTCTGTCTTAGAGTTTTTATTGCTGTGAAGAGACACCATGATCATGGCAACTCTTTTTTTTTTTTTTTTTCATATCTTTTTTTTTAAACCTTTATTTATTTATTTGCCTTGGTGTTTTGCCTGGAACTGGAACTACAGACAGTTGTTAGCTGCCATGTGGGTGCTGGGAATCGAACCCGGGTCCTCTGGTAGAGCAGACGGTGCTCTTAACCGCTGAGCCATCTCTCCAGCCCCCATGGCAACTCTTATAAAGAAAACATCTAACTGGGGTGGTTAGATTACGGTTTCAGAGGTTCAGCCCAAGCATGGCAGCGTGCAGGCAGACATGGTACTGAGTAGCTCAGATTCTTACACATCTTGCAGGCAATAGGAAGTTGACTGAGACACTGGGCAGGATCCTGAGCATAAAAAAAACACATAAACCAGCCTCAATGGTGACAAACTTCCTCCACCAAGACCATATCCATTCCACCAAAGCCCTACCTCTAGCAGTGCTACTCTCTATGAGATTATGGGGGCCAGTTACATTCAAACTATGCTACTCTGTCTCAAAAATAAATAGAGAGAAATTAAAGCCTAAAGATGTAGCTCAGCTGGCAAAATGACCTAGTATGCATGAAGCTTTGAGTTCAGTCCTGAGCACTACATAAACTGGGTGTGGTTGGGGCATGCCTGTGATCTCAGTGCTCTGGAAGTTAACAGCAGGAAGAACAGAAGTTAAGGTTATATTCTCAGCTACAAATAGAGTTGAGAACATCTCAGAAAACAAAAATGAATTAAGCAACAGTGATATAAGCAACCCCAGCACATAGGCAGTGAGGTCAAGGCCAGCCATCCAGTGCTGTAGTAGAAGGAACCCTAAAAACTACAAAAAAAGTTAGGTGTGGAAGTGGCAAATGCCTGTAATTCCAGCACTTGTGAGACAGGAACAAAAGGATCCAGTGTTCAAAGCCAGTTCTTACTATGAAGAAACTTTGAGGCCTGCCTTGACTAATAAAACCTTATCTCAAGAGAAAAAGGAAATTAATAACAAAAAAGAAAGAAACAAGAAAAACCCCATAGAACTATGAATTTGTTTAAAACTACTACAGAAATCTGGCGCTCTATATTTTGACATAATGTTTCTTTGATGTTTAAAAAAAGACAAGTTAAAGAACATAACAATGTCATTCATACCAGCCTAAACACTGGAAACATAAATGCCTATCAAGTATAAATTGAATAAATTGCAATTATATTTATATACCTTAATACTACACAGTAACAAGAAGAAAAACATAAAAGAGACAAAACGCTGACCAAATGGCCACTCACAGAGTAACACCTGCTTCCACTTAGAACTCTGAAAATCAACATAGTCATCTAATGGGAGGAACAGCCTCTGGCAGTAGATGTCAGCTAGGAGAAGAGGGGCGTGAGGAACCTGTGCAGGTGTGCTGGGAGTCTTTGTTTTGATCTAGGGAGTAAGAACAGTGTACTCATATATAAATTATTTATTGACCCTGCAATTACGATCTATAGCCTTTGGGACTGTGAAGACTGCCAAACTGGGGAAGCACTGCTTGCTGTGTATTCAATCCCCAACACCCATACACAAAGCCAGCCCTTGTAGCACCCACTTGGAATCCTGGAATTTCGAAGGCAGGGACGGCAATACCCAGGGTTTACTGGCCAGCTAGCCTAACTTAATCAGGAAGCCCCAGGTCTCAGTGAGAGACCCTGTCACCAACAACAAGGTGAGAGGAACAACATGCTAAGGTGACTCTGGCTTCCACATACATGGACTTCCAGGTGTAGTGGTACATGCCCATATCTGAGGGAGTGGGTGACACATGAAAATGGGAAGTGCAAGGCCAATGTGGGCTATAAGGCCAGACCCTGTCTAGAAGGGAGAGAGGAGAGAGGGAGGGAGGGAAAGAGGGAGGGGAGGGGGAGGGGAGAGAGAGCAAGCGCGAGCAGTCAGAACTGGGGAGATAGAATGAGGAAGAGAAAAAGGAAGAGGGGGAGGGGAGGGGAGGGAGGGGCAGGGCTGGAGTTCAGGTTCCTAAAGGCCCTTTACAATGGTAATTAAAACTCTATGGGCAGTACCAGGACAAAGCAGCTCAGGAGCTGTAGCAACACAGCCTGTGATTCTACCCTCCCGTTCCTAACAGGTCCATCCTGTCCATTCTCAGTATTCTGCTGCAGCACTAACTCCTCAGTGGCTCCGGTAAACACACTAACCTGACTTCAGCATCCTCAGCATCCCTTGGCCCTTAGGCCCCATCCTTCTTCTAGCTCTACCGTGTTCCTCACATGGCCGCCTCTATGAATTAAATTAACCAGGATCTAGTACCCTCTCATTTCTGTTGGGAATACCAACTTCAGTGGGAAAATAGGTTCCTTCCTACTGGCCATCTTCCCAATGCCTACAATCCTACAGGATACCTGCGCGTCCCTTCAGCTACATTCCCAAGGTTCTAAAACTAAAAACTCCCTCCTCAGGCCTAACTAAAAGAGACTAAGGTTCTCAGCAAGTGCTATGAGGTCCCATACCATTCCCTGCTGTTTTGTTTTGCAGACAGTCTCAGCAGGCAGTCCAGTTTGCCTGGAGCTCAGTGTTTAACTCTCCAACTCATGATGGCCTCTCCAACTCATGATTCTCCTGTCCTTTGAGTTTGAGGTGACAGGTGGGATGCCTATTCTTGGTTGTTAACTGGACTACATCTGGAATTGACTAAAAACCCAGGCATCTGGGCACATCTGTGAGGAGTTTTTCCTCAATAATTATTTTAGGTCCACCCTAAATCTGGGCCACACCTTCTCATGGCATCTCATATAAAGGGCATGGAAGAAAGAACTGTTGGCTTTTCACTTGCTTGCCCTCATTCTCACTGGCAAGTTCACATATCCTGCTGCTGAGGCATTCCTTCACTGGTATTAGAACCTATTTCACTGAGACTCCAATGTATGCTGAACATCAACTGAGCCACCCAACCTTGTGGGCTAAGCAACTATTGGATTTCTGGACTTTGTCAGGAGACAGTCATTGTTGGATTACCTGGGTCCCAACCTGTAAGAAACCCTAACAAATATCCCAGATAGATGGATGGGTGGGTGGATGGATGGATACAGGGGGCTGGAGAGATGGCTCGGAGGTTAAGAGCACTGACTGTTCTTCCTGAGGTCCTGAGTTCGATTCCCAGCAACCACATGGTGGCTCATAACCATCTATGATGACATCTGATGCCCTCTTTTGTATACTGTATACATAATAAATAAATAAATCTTTATAAAAAAGACAGACAGACAGATAGACATAGAGATTCCTTCTATCAGTTCAGTTTCTCTAGAGAACCCTGACTAATACATAACCACACACATGGCTCCCCACTGGTTTTCTTTAAGCTTGCCCTGCTCTGGTTAACAGTGCCTAAAACACTCAGAACACACAGCTGGAATATGCAGATGGTGATGAAGCCACACCACTTTGGTCTTGGCTATTTCATTTACTGGACGGGTTTTTCTCTGAGTAACTGGGCTGTGTGACTCAATTCCCCACGGAGCATTCTTACCCCCAGGCTGGTTCTCAATTTTGCCACCTATGTGTACAAGCTAGATGTAATATTAGAGTAATGTTTATTAATTAAGGCAAATGTTACTGAAAATTACTAGCACACAGAATGCAAAGCTAGGCCAAATATGGGATTTGCAGCTTATCTATTTATAATCCCCTTTTCCTTTAGGCTAAAGACTGGAATTCTGCTTCATCATAAGACTAGAGCAATATCAAATACAGTATCCACCCTACAATTTTCTCTGAGGTGCCCATAGCATTTCAAAGGTCCTGACAGTCAAATGAAATTTATCTTTCTTCCAGTTAATCCTACAATCAAAAAACTAGGCTTAAATAATAGAAAATAACTTTTAGTGTCAATCTAAGTTTATTCTTAAATTCCATTTGAGATTTGAAAAAAAAAGCCATAGGTGGGGTTGGAGAGAAGGCTCAGTAGTTAAGAGCACTGGTTGCTTGTCCAGAAAGCCCAGGTTCAATTCCCAACACCCACAAAGTGGCTCACAACTGTCTGTAAGTCCAGTTCCAGGAGATCTGATACCTTCTTTTGATCTCTGTGGCACTGGACACACATAATGCATACACACATGACAAGCAAAACATCCATACACATAAAATAAGAAATACAAAATATTTAAAATAATTTTTTAACAATTGAAGGTCATGGACCAAGTTCAAAGACGTGGAGAGATTTATTTATTTATTTTTAAACATGAAGATTTGATTTGATGGATCAATGTGGTGCTCTCGGGCTCTCTTCTGGATAATCAATCAGTCAATCAATTTAAAGAAAAACCCCACAATGGGTATTTTGTCTGCATGTATGTCTGTGTGTACCACTTGCACACCTGGTTTAAAAGAGGTCAGAAGACACTGAATCCCCTAGAATTGGAATTATAGCTGCTAGCCACCGTGTGGCAATCAAACCTGGGTCTTCTGGAGGAGTAGCCAGTGCTCTTGACCACTGAAATCGTCTCTCCAGACCCAAGATTTTATTTTTGAACCCCAAGAAAAACTGAAGGAGACTTGATTTCAAAAGGTGCTGCAAAAATGTTGAGTGGCAAAGCATTAATTTCTTCTCCTGCATATGATCATACTATAGATTCATCCAGATGTATCTGTATCCCAAGATAACAGGGCAAAAATAACTTAAGTAACACTGCAAGAGGCTCCTTTCCCTACTCACAGGAAAATAAAGTCTGCAGATATGCAGTTAGCCATATCAGAGACCACCGACTGGGGCTCTCAACCTCAGGACTGAAGACATTCTATAACATATCTCTTAGTTGAGGAGGTCATGGTCATTATTACTGGATACTTGATTTTATTCCTGGCTTTTATCTAGTTGATGCAAGTAGCCAAGATCATCAAAAGTCTGGCAGAAGTGAAACTGCCTAGGTTAAGAACTTATCTAACACAATTACCAGCAGGATGATGGTGGCATTCATCTTCAATATCAGCACACAGGAGGCAGAGGCAGGAGGATCTTTGTGAGTTCAAGGCCAGCCTGGTCTACACAGTGAGTTCTAGAATGACTACACAGATATCTACAAACTTATTCTTCATCTTTGGACAAGCAATAAGCCACCTGGCTTTATGAAGTAAATTTTCCTTTTAAAACTCTAAGTATTTGGCAGTTTACAAAGTGATACCGTTAGGTAGAACTGGAACTGAAGAGAATATGGATGGAAACATTGTCAGAGTGAAGAAAGGCTGCTACAAAATTGCCTACCTTGAATTCCCTCTTGACATGTTCCCTGTAGAGGAACATGCTCATATATTCTCCCTGAGACATAAATGGAAAGTGTTACAGTCCCATGACATGTCACATGTGACTTCATGGAAAAAGTACAGGTAAGCCACCCTAACCAGACAAAACTGAAAGCAGGAATACGCAGAGCTTAAGCTACTTGATTATATGAGGACTCTAGATGACCTTCTTGTTTTCTCTCCAACATACTGTTCACACAGTGGGGTCCTGTCTCTCAACTGTCCCTTTACAATAATTACTTTCTAATCTCCTTCAAACATTTTAATATTATAATTATAGGCACAGAGCTTAAAACTTCCATGTCATAATTGCTATATAAAGGAAAACAAACAAGGTTTTATAATACATCGGGGACTCTCAGGAAAGACACCAGGAGACAAGAATATTCTCCTCACATGCATTTCCTAAAGTGCCCCCTCCCAATAATTCCATTTTCTGGCCTTCCCAACCCCTCTGCAGTCAGCCACAATGATTAACTAACCTCTACCTCTCAGTAAAGGCAGTTTTAGAAGGTGAAAGGGAGGGATCTCCTAAAACCATTTCACTTGAGGTAAACAACTCCACTACTTAACTATTGTGGACATCAGCAGAAGTCTAGTTTTTCACGTAGTAAAGGTGTGAGAATATTGTTCAGAGTTTTTGGGATATTTGAGTATATTGACTATCTCCTATAATATTCTTTTTTTTATTTTATGTGAACTGGTGCCCGCCTGCGGGTATAACTGTGTAAGATCTTGGAATTACAGATAGTTGTTAGCTGCCATGTGGATGCTGGAATTGAACTCAGATCCTCCGGAAGAACAGTCAGTGCTCTTAACCACTGAGCCATCTCTCCAGCCCCTATAATATTCTTTAAAAAAAAAAAATTATCTGTATTTTATGTGCATTGGTGTTTTGCCTGCATGTCTATCTGTGTGAGGGTGTCAGATCCCCTGGAACTGGAGTTAACAGTTATGAGCTGCTATGTTGGTGCTTGGAATTGAACTTGGATCCTCTGGAAGAGCAGCCAGTGTTCTTAATCACTGAGCCATCTCTCCAGCCCCTCTAACACATTCCTGATGTGAATTGTCTAGTATTCCGTATTCCAGAATCCACTTTATACTTACTTTCTACCTACTGTATCTCTTATTCTGCTAACATAAGGGATGACTATCTGGATTCGTGTACAATATTAAATTCACCATATGACTTTTAAGATTGTTTTTAATCAGGGCCTGGTGAACAGGAGGATTCTAAGTTCAAAGCCTGACTGAGACACTTTGTAAGACACTTCATAAGTGTCTCAAAACTAAAAGAAGGGATGAGGATATAAGGAGAGCACTTGCCTAGCATGTAAGACCTTGAAGCCAGCAAACACACACATTTTTCTTTTTTCTGAGATTCTGAGACATTTCCCTGTAGCAAGGTTCCCCCCACAAACACCCACTTTCTTTCTTAGGTCCTTTCTTCCCAGTTGGGGTATCAGTTTTATATATTATAAAAAGTAGAAAGAGACCCTTGAACTCAGATCATAATAAAAATGTAGTATCCCACTCCATCTGTAGTATCTGATCTTTTTTTTTTTAAACCACGTAGCCCCAGGCAACAACACACTACAGAAGCATTTTTATGCAATCTCTATTATCTTTAGAAAATAACATATCTCATAACATGAGATCATTCATATCTATATTGCAATAAGCAGAACAAAACCCCCATTGTAGAGTACAGGGAAGTCAACAATGGGTATGATAACAGTTAAAGAAATAATTCAGAACAAAAAGGATTCTAAATATACTAAACAAAAGCAAGACCTGCTCAGACATAAAAGTTCATTAACTTTCCCTCTCAAAAAAGCACAAATCCTCAATGAAGAAATGGTCTACTTCTGTACGAAAATTCATCATTTACATACACATCCAGCTATATTAGGGGAAAGAAAAGAAACTGTCCACTGTTAATGGAGCCATTCTCCATCAGCCATCAAATATGCCAACAGCAACTGTCTCTTGGTAATAATTATTCCAAGAAGGAGGTGAAGGGGGAAGAGACTAGACTCCCTTTTATTTAGTTCCCAGCATTTCTAAACATAATTCTCTTGTGACAAAAACTTGAAATTAATAAGGCTACTTATTACCTGCTGAAAACTCATAAAATTTGGGACAAGAACCTATTTTAGGTGAACTTTTCAGAGCTCTGAAGACAAAGTAAGCATTGCCATCTCTCATCTGAACTATACAGAGTTCAAGGCCAGCTCCAGCCATCTAAGGAGTTCACAGACACCGTTGTTTACTTAGTAATATGCTGTCTCTAAAGGGCCTGGCATGATTGCACACTTAGGAAGCTGAAGGAGGAGGACCGCCAGTTCAAGGCCACCCTAAGCTACACTGAGAGGTTCTGCCTCCAAAACAAGCAAAACAAGCTGGGCTTTTAGTTGCTGCCTTGTTTAATTCCAGCACTCAGGACGCAGAGACCCGCAGATCTCTTGGAATTCCGGGCCAGCCTGCTCTACACAGCAAGTTACAATTACAGTCCAGCCAAGCCTCCATGTGAGACCCTGTCTCCAAAAAACCCAACCAACCAAACAAACCCCAAACAAAAATCCCAACACTAGGATATTAAAGGAAGAAAAAGTGCTAAAAATTCAAGGCCAAGTGTAATATGCACAGTTCCAGGCCACTCGGGGTTACACAACCAGACACTTTTTCAGAAACAAAAGCAATTGCTCCAATGATGACATCAGAAAGAGCTGAAAGCTATCTGCAATGACTGTAAAGAATTCTGCAAGAATTTATAAGTTCTACATATACTGTATTCAGCGGTTTATTCATCCTGATCGTTAACTCCAGCTTAAAAAAAGAAACAAAAAAGTAGCAGAGATGCTCAGCTTTTACCAAAAGCAAACACCAGGGATGAAATCACATGACTCATATCCTTCTAAGAGTTAAGGGATGAGGGTCTCCAAGGTCGGACTTACCAACTTGAGAAGGTCGGTACTAGGCATTTTCCTCTGCAGGAGTCTCCTCAGGACTCCTCTGTTTCAGCGTCTGAAAAGGGGAAACACATGTTTACTCCAAGACTTGAAGGCGTCGCCGCACTGCTACATCAGCTGCCTTGGCTAGCTCCTCGGAAGGCTCCGGATTTCACTGCCGGACTTATCAACACTCCCGCCGAACCAGAACATCAAGATCCAGAAGAACCCAGCGAGGAGCCCACGAGGGCGACACGCCCCTTCCCAGGATGGGACACGAGACTGCTCCATCCCCGGGCCCACGGTCCCAAAGCTCCAGGGCCAACCGGACCACGAGCAGCTCCTGCCCGCTCTGCCACCCCGCCCAGCCGCAGATGGAGCTCAGCGTCCCGACTCTCCGCACCACTGCTGAGCCCGGGCCTCAAACTCCCGCTCCCAGCCCCGGCCCTGCTTCCCTCCTTCCAGCACCCCAAAGTACCGACCCCGTACCCCCCCAGCTCGATTCCCCCTCACTTCCCCTAGCTCACCCCTGCTCCTCTTGGCTCGCCCCTGCTCCTCTCGGCTCGCCCCAGCTCCTCTCGGCTCGCATCCCCACCACCACCTCTCCCCAAAGCTCACCCCTGCTCCTCTAAGCTCGCCCCCTCCGCTCCCCTCCCCGCCACCGCAGCGGCTCCACCTCCTTAGGCCGGGTACCCGCACCGTCTTCCCAGCAGAGGCTCAGCCTCGCAGCCGGACACCTCTCGCTGCCTCCGCGCTGCAAGCGACTGAGCCGCCGGCCGCTGGACCCGAATTCCCTCTTCCGCTGCCGCCGCACAGATTGGAGGTGCGCCTCCGCCGGCCCCGCCCCTCCCGGAAATGGCCTTGGGGTACCCACCCGCCCAAGGAAGCCCCGGGCGTGCGCGGCCTCGCTGCCGTAGGGCGCGCGCACGTCCTTCCGCTTCGCGGAGCTGGCCCTGCACTCCGCCCCGCAGCGCGTGCTCGCCGCCTGCTGGCCCGGTAGGGGCTGTGTCTAGGCCGGGTTGGGTGTCTCGGGGGTGCTGCCTAGGGCTCCCCTTTATTTATTTATTTGTCTTATATTGTTGTTGTTTTATGATGCAGGATTTTACTAAGCCTTGAACTCTTTCTGTAGGGCAGGCAAAGCTTTGATCTAGGTATGCTCCTGCCTCAGCACAGCCTCCCGAGTAGCTACGATGGTATCTCTCTACAAATTCTCTGTTTTGCGACAAATTCTGATGTAGGCCATGCTAGCCTCAAACTGGTCATGTATCTGAGGGTAATTTTGAACTCTCGATCTTTGGCCTCCATCTCCCAAAGGTTGAGATTACAGACATGGGGCATTGCTCAGCAGGGTAGGGGATGACTAGCGTTTATTGGTTTGAGACAGCTTTCTGTTGTGAAAGCTATAAACTGGCCTTGGATCAATCCTTCTGCCTTAATTGTTAATTAAGTTATAAATGAGCATAAAAAGTTAATTGTTTAAAAGGGTAGCTTGAAGAGACCGGAAAGGGAGGAGTCAGTCAGTTTGGTTCCCAGCACCACATAAAATGGCTCCCAAGTGCCTATAACTCCAGGTCCACAGGATCTGACATTCTCTTCTGGCCACACTTGGCAAGCTAACTCACACACTCTCTCTCTCTGTGTCTCTCTCACACACACATATAAATAAAAGTAAAGTAACTTGAACCCGGTGTAATGATTGACTCCTGTAATCCCAGCATTCAAGAGGCTGAGGAATGAACATTGCTTCAAAGCAAGACTCCCATTCCCCGCCCCCCAAAAAAAACCCCACATACTAGACACAGCTGGTCACTTCCAGCATGGGCCTGCAGACAAGATAGACCTAAGCAACTGTAAAGGCTTAGAGATTTTACTGAGTGTTTTAGTTAGGCTTACTTTTGCTGTGACCAAAGAAACTTGGGGAGGAAACGGTTGATTTGGCTTACACTTCCACATACTATTTATCATCAAAGGAAGTCAGAACAGGAACTCAAGCAGGGCAGGAATTTGGAGGAAGGAGCTGACATAGGCCATGGAGGGTGCTGCTTACTGGCTTGCTCATCCTGGCTAGCTCAGTCTACTTTCTTATAGAACTCAGGACCACCAGCCCAGGGATGGCACCACCATCATGGGCTGTACTCTCCCCATCAATCACTAATTAAAATGCCTGTAGCACAGATCTGATCTTATGGGGCTATTTTCTTCTTTTTTTCCTAGGGTTTCCCTGTGTATCCCTGGCTGTCATAAAACTTGCTCTGTAGATCAGGCTGGCCTCACATTCACAGGTATTCTCCTGTCTCTGCCTCCTAAGTGCTGGGATTAAAGGAGTGTGCCACCACTGCCCATCGTGAATGGTGATACTTAAATGAGAGTGTTGGTAGTAGTGACTTCCTTATCTCCATCTGGTGTGTCTAAGATGGATCATTTTGCCTCCTCTGCACCCCATGGCAACACTCCTCAACAACCCTCAGTCTCCCTTTCACAGCAGTTAAGACCCTAAGGAACTCTGGCACGTTGTCTGGATCCTCACCCTGACATAACCAAAAGTCCCAGGCAACTCTCTCTGCCATCCAGATTCCCTGGGTCAGCCTCTGATGCTCACATATCCCTGCTACTCTTACTGTGTTCTAAGTGAGATCTAACAATGTTTCAGCACCCCTTCCAATGCCCTGCATACTCCCCATCTCCTGTTTTAGAGGATTGTTTTTTTCAGGTCAGAAGTACTGCCCCTGGACCTCTCCTTAACTGTCATCTATATGTGTAGAATTATTTAGTACTTCAGAATATTCCCTCTCTGCACATACACGTGTGAGGCTGTGCATGCCATGTGTGAGTGCAGAGACCTGAGGATGATGTATGGATGATCAAGTCCCCGTAATCCACCAGTCTGAGCTTTCTACCACCACTCTAGCATTGGTGAACATGGTTATGCTCTGTTTTTTGCATGGCGCTGGGGATTTGAACTGACTTCCCCATGCATGTATCTGCTAAGCATTCTCCTTAGCCCCTCATCTCTGAATCTGTAAGTCATGCTTCCAGGTGACTGGAGGGCAGTGTCTGACCCCCTACACACACACACACACACACACACACACACACACACACCTCTGATTCTTCACAGAAGTATAAACCAATTCAACTATTTTAAGCGATCATTTCTTTTGGCAAGAACTACCCTGAGCATCTCTGTACACACACTCATTTTCTGCTTGGCTTGTCCAGATCCCTTGACTCTCAACCCCTCCTTTGCAACTGACAAACAAAGGTCTCGAGACCAGAAAAGAAGACATCTTCCAAAGACACACCAGGGGAAGTGGAGTTTGGCTGCAAAGCCAAGGCTTCAGACTTCAAATGAACCCTGGGGGAGACTTACTGATTATTCGTGTTTATTAATTAGAAACAAAGTGAAAAGGCCCTTGGCTGTTTGTCTGATGGAGTCCAGAGAGTGCACACAACACTGAGGCTGGAGAGGGTACGACTCCTGGCAGTTCTCAGCAGCGTGGAGACCACACACAGGTCTAGGCTTGCAGGCTTGCATGTACACAGTCCCTGTCAGTCCCTGATGTACCCCCACCACATGTATGGGGGGGGGCTAACTGAAATCTAAGCTTTGGGACCCTCCTCCCACCCACAGTCCTTCAACCTGTAGAGTAACAGAAGAGCTTGGCTTGGCTGGAGAGAGAGGTAGGGCTGCCTAAAGCCACCTCAAGCAGATTGTCATTTCCCAAGATCAGCTTTGGCGTCATCTGGGTCCAGACCCGAATCAGTACCTACACCTTAGCAAGCTCCCCAGGTGGTCTGTATATAACAAGATCTGAGAAAAAAACAAAACAAAACTCACCTCACCCTGCCCACCCCTCCCGTTTGCAGAGAAAACTGGTGCTCTATGTTTGCTCTGCGTGCGTGCGTGCGTGCGTGCGTGCGTGCGTGCGTGCGTGTGTGTGTGTGTGTGTGTGTGTGTGTGTGTGTGTGTGTGTGTGTGTAGGGGAAACTAAGGTCCCCAAACTGTCTTTTGATACTCTTGGTGCCTCCCTATATAACAGGAGACTAGGAGGTATTAAATCCAGCTTCGAACCAGTGAAGAGCTGAACATCTTCCTGCCTCAGGGAGTTTGGGGAAGGACAGAGGCCACTCTGGGATTTTTTCCTGGCATTTGGTTCTGCTTAAAATGACAGCCACCCATGGCCTAGTAAATGATATCTCCTCCATATATGCACACATATCCCCTCCCCTGAACACCACCACTACTACTGCTGCTGCTTCTTTCTTCTTCTTCTTCTTCTTCTTCTTCTTCTTCTTCTTCTTCTTCTTCTTCTTCTTCTTCTTCCTCCTCTTCTTCTTCTCCTTATATATATTTATATTTTTTTATTTATGTGAATTTGTGTTTTGCCTGCATGTGTAACTGTGCAAGGGTGTCAGATCTTGGAATTACAGACAGTTGTTAGCTGCCATGTGGATGCTGGGAATCGAACTCCAGTCCTCCGAAAGAACAGTCAGTGCTCTTAACTGCTGAGCCATCTCTCCAGCCCCTCCTTTTGGTTTTTCAAGATAGGGTCTCTCTGTGTAGTTCTGACTGTCCTGGAACTTGCTATGTAGACCAGGCTGGCCTTTGAATTCACAGAGATCAGCCTGCCTCTGCCTCCCAAGTGCTGGAATTAAAGGTGTGTGCCACCACCTCCTGGTACATTTTTTTTTCTTCTTGATAGAATCTCATTATGTAACCCTGGATGATCTGGTACTTGCTATGTAGTAACCAGGCTGGCCTTAAACTCATCTCTCAAGTGTTGGAAAAGGTGAACACCACCACACTGAGGCCCTGACTTCTATTCCCGATACTCCTTACTAAGCTAGAGAGCTTTTGTGTGTGTGTGTGTGTGTGTGTGTGTGTGTGTGTGTGTGTGTGTGTGTGTGTATGTGTGTACAGGGCTGTGGGGAGATCTGAGAAGCTTGTGGCTTCGGAGACTCTGCTGAAAAGGCATCTGGGAAAGTAAAAATACCCTAACAACAGGCAGATAAACAGGAGAAAAGCCACATGATTGTATCTGGGATTTCAAGCAGCAGTCCCACAAATATGAGCCTTGAGGAAATCAAGAAAGTAACCTACAGAATCCAACAAAGACTTTATAAGCAACTAGACATGGTGGCACATGCCTTTAATACTCGCACTGGGGAGGCAGAGGTAAGCAGATCTCTGTGAGTTCAAAGCCAGCCTGGTCTACATAGTGAGTTCCAGGATAGCCAGGAATACATAGAGAAATCATCATATATATACACAAGCCCATTACACCCAGACAGAGGTCAGAGCAAGCATATAGCTCCAGGGGCAGGCTGGGTCCATTGGAGCCACCAGCAAGATTAGCCAATAGCCAAGCAGATGAGCACTGCTGAGCAGGGAAGGGTACATAGAGAATAAAGCAAGTGCCTGGCCATTGCCACGTGACAGAAACAGAGAAGTGAGTCACTGCGCTCCCATGGCTTGGGTGGCCCCTGGTCTCCCTAGGGTCATGTCTTAGGTACCAATCCCCAAAGTCACTGTGACCAAGCCATCACAAAAATCAGAGCAATTTTCCAAGGAACTCCTACCCTTCCCAAAGATGCTTACTATGGACAAAACATCAAAAAGAAAGAAAAATAATGACTTTATCAAAAGCTAAACAAACAGAAACTTCCTTTGGCAGAAGGAAGCCAGTGAGACCTACAGCACAACAGCTTTGAAAACAAATCCGCTGTGCTCAGACATACCATGAAGTTGTCATCTAGCCCTCCCCCAACCACCACAAGACAGAGATTTTAAAACTTTCTAATAATTAAGATAATTTGAGGGCTGGAGAGATGGCTCAGTGGTTGACAGCACTGACTGCTCTTCCCGGAGGATCAGGGTCAATTCCCAGTATCCACATGGCAGCTCACAACTGTCTGTAGTTCCAGTTCCAGGCAAACACCAAGGTAAATAAATAAATAAGTTTTTTTTTAAAAAAAGATAATTTGAACAACAATAAAAGACACTCAGGTTAAACTGCGTGTTATGGCTTAGATCTTACTGTGGATGTCTCTGCTCTTACCCAGCATCCTTTGCCAACACACAAGTTCTTCAGTGGTTGTCACCAATGTGTTCACTATTCTTTAAGGTGAGAAGGGGGAGGGCATCGTTCTTTATGCTCTGTCCAGCTTCTTTGCACGTTACAAAGTGATATAGCGGGATCCAGAGAGAGAAATCAGCAAGTAAAGACCCTTTCGGCGAAGCCCAACGTTCTGAGTTTGATTCCTGGAATTCACTCGGTGGAAAGAGAGAAATGTCTTCACAAGACGTTCTCTGAACAAGCACACCCACATAAATTCGATTTCAAAGACTCACTAGAGTTATACAGCTGTAAGCAGCAAAATAGGAAAGGCTGTGTGTGTAGAATATACACTATGGGCGTCATTCAAGTCGTCTGTTTATTTCAGCTGCTTTCATTGTTTCCTAGGCAGGCTCTGTCTCATATATCCCAAGCTGGCTTCAGACTCACTATACGGTCAAGGACGACCTTGATCTGGTTTCTTCCTACTTCCACCTCCCAAGTGCTGGCATTACAGGTGTTTGTCATGCTCAGTTTATGCGGTGCTGAGAATAATTGCACACATTAAAAAAGCAATCATCCAGTTAAGCTGCGGTCACAAGCTGTTTTACTTTAGTTTTAGGGGTTGTGTGTCTTTGTTTTTGTCGATGGGGTCGCCTGTTGTCCAGGCTGGTCTTAAAGTCTATATGTAGCTGAGAATTAAATTCCTGGCCCTCCCGATTTCCCCTCCAGAGTTCTGGAGTCACATATGTGTACCAACATGTCTGATTCCACTGCTTCTTTGGGAAGTATTGAGTTTTTCTCTTGTTTCTGTCTTATCAGAGTTCCTCTCTCAGCAACACAAGGGTGGTCAGATATGTCCAATGAGTAAGGTGCAGATAAGTTGTTTTAACTGTCTGAGCTGGGGCTTCCATGATTCCCAAATGAAAGTTTATAACGTTGCTCATGGGGCTTTTGTAACCGATGTGCCCGGCACCCACATTGGGCCTGTGTCCCCAGATGACATTTACACATCATTTCTCCACCTGCTTCTGCCATAGCCAGGACCCTGTCAGAGTTTTACAATTAGCTTAGCCGGGTCCAGCTTGTCCTGCTAGGTCTGACCTCCATTCCTTACGGACCTTATCTTAGCAAATTGATTGGTCCCTCCCACCAGCCTCTCTAGGCCTTGTAAGGCTTGTCTGAATACCAAGCTACTGGTTGCTTACAGGTTTTGTTCCTCACAGATCAGGAAGTCTCCAGCTCTATCAGGTCCAATACTTTCATTTTTCCTAACTCCCTTTTACTATTGCAAAATCACACTAAAAAATGTTTTATGCTTATTGATATATTTTTGCATGCAATGATGTGTGTGGAGGACAGGAGAAAACTTACAGGAATAAGTTCTCCCCATTACCTGTGTGTGTCCCACATATTGAACTCTGGCAGTGGACCCCCTTAGCTGCTGAGCCATCTCACCAGCCCCTCAAAATTAATTTTACAAACTTCAGAGGAAAGGCTCTTTTTGACCTTCTGAAATTTCAATGATTTATTTGTGAAATGAGCCGATAGTAGGCAGCTGAACAGGAGAGAAACCGTGTTATTATAGCATGGGATTCCAAGCAGAAGCCCTACAGGAATCTAGATGATTGACATTTACCTAGCATCCTGAGCTACAGAGAAGAGGGGAAGCTTTGGGTGTCTGTCGAGAATGATGGGACAATACTTGTTGGCAGATGTGAATGCACAGTCAATGGAGGCTGTCTTGTGAAGCACTTAAAGATTCCTCAGGTAATAAAAGTTACCTGGGACAGTCATTAGGACAGGTGACAGTCTGTAATGCTACCTCCAGGTAATCTGCCCTGGGTGATGAGATTGCTGGGGAGGGAGATGCACAAGACAGCTGGGTTTTCTGTTGAATCTCCAGAAAGATAAGGAACCTTCTAAGAAAGGCTCTCCCTAAGAGAAGGAGGGTAGAGGCTGGAGCAGAAGATCAGAAGAGCCTTGGTTCTTTAGCTCAAAGCACTCAGCATGCCAAAGCAATAAATCTACAGGAGCATAGTTACAGAACCAGTAACACACTATCATCAGGAACAGGAGAGCTATACATGCAGGCCAGACAGAGGCAATGTCTTAGTGACTCAGTTACTATGTCTTGTGATAGGGAATGAGATTTCTCAATTGTCAGAAGAGACAATTCCTTGCGCTGGAGAAATGGCTCAGTGGCTAAGAACACTTGATATTCTTTCAGAGGACATGAGTTGAAGTCCTGGCATCCAAGTCAGACAACTCACAACTGGAACTCCATCCCCAACAGATCTGATGCCCTCTTCTGGTCTCTGCAGGAACCTACATGCAGCTTTGTGTACACACACACACACACACACACACACACACACACACACACAGAGAGAGAGAGAGAGAGAGAGAGAGAGAGAGAGAGAGACTTTAAAAAATAAGAGTTGACAAAATTTTAAACACTGTACTTATATTCCTCCCTTGAAGAGTAAATAATAAAACCAGTCACCCACTCCCCCAAAAAAGTAAAATACAACTGTTGATCATGATATTATGCCCTTGTAATCTCAGCACTTAGAAGGTTGAGGTGGAGGATCTCAATTTTGAGGCAAGTCTTGGCTACATAGTAAGCTTTAAGCCAGCATGAACTATACATTAGACTTTTTAAAAATACAACAGCATCAACAAAAACAATATGAAAAAGAACCAAGTGCTGCTCTTCATATGTGAAGTGAAACTAGAATTTGGATCCTGTGCCTTAGAATGTTCTGGCAGAATGAATGATGCACAGGTCTTCATTATGAAAGGCTGTGTTCTGTCACTGCACTCCAAAGGAACCACTTCTGTAATTGTAATCATTAGTTTTCTCATTTCCAGGCTACTACAGGGGGAGTCTGCATGTATGCCTATACACCATGTGTGTGCAGTACCTGTAGAAGCCTGAAGATGGCATTGGATCCCATAGAACTAGAGTGAGTGCTGGGAACCGAACCCAGGTCCTCTGGAGGATTAACCTGTGCTTTTAACTGCTGAGCCAAGTCTCTAGCCCTGCTTTGCATTTAGGGTGGGGAGGTCAGGGACAGGGTCTCATGCAACCCAAGTTAGCCTCAAACTCACAATTTTGGCCTGTCTCCAGAACCCAAGGGCTAGGATTACAGGCACATACCACTGTGCCTAGCCTCCAAAGAGCTTTAGAAAGTCCACATGCTGATTCTCCTACAGATAAAGTGAACAAAGAATGGAATCCTTGACTGTGTGCATGTTGTTTACTTCTGGGAAAGTGCTGGTAACTTTTATTTCACTATACCTTAGTCGTACAGCTAGCAGAACTAAGCTCAGAATTCCTGATATTTGCCCCAGAACCCAGGCCCAGAACATATAGTTGTTTCTTCTGTTGGCTTTGAGAATATGTGCTATATGGTTTTAAATGCACCACTTACCTTCTCTGAGTTTCAGTTTTCTCGTCTCAAAACTAAGTATGCTGATACAAACCTGTAATTCTAGCATTTGGAAAGCTGAGGCAGGAGGATCTCTAATTGAAGGCTTGGGTTGAACTGTGGGACCCTGTCTGGCTCTTTCCACCCCCACTTTGAGAAACTGAATAATGTAATGTTTGGGTAGAGACGGGAAACCGAGTGCAGTGCCTTCCCCCATATCTGTGGTCAAGAATTTTCTATGCCTACTTCAGTTTCACTTCCCATAGCTCTGTTTGGTAACTCTAGGTTTCTAAGAAGGGCTGCCATGCAATCATTTGTTGGAAAAACATTTGTCCTTGTCCTGCTGGCAGGATGAGCAGTATGGCTAGATGCCCTGGGCAGCCAGGTTGGCTCCAGGCTTTGTTTGCACAGACACTTTAGGGTAATCTAAGTCTTGAGTAAACAGAGGACCAGTAAAATCATTGCAAACCTATGCACACAGTTTCTTCTAGTATGCCCATGTAGAACCAGCTTCCATGGTGAGATGGACTCAAGGAATTCAAGGCAGTACCCAAGTCTCCAGTTCAGAGGTCAGAGTCTGCAGTCTTCCACCATATAGGGCGATGAACAGTCTTTTATTATTTTTAAAGACTGAATGCAAAAGCTGAGAGTATTTAGGTAGAATGGAGAGTGCCAAAACAAAGTCAAGGCTAGCTTGGTCTATGTAGCAAGTTCTGGGCTAGCCAGGGCTACATAGTAAGACCCTGTCTTTAAAAAAAAAATAAAAGGCCAGGTGGTGATCGTGCACTCTTTAATCCCAGACTCAGGGGGCAGAGGCAGGCAGATCTCTGTAAGTTCGGGGCCAGCCTGATCTACAGGTCTAATTCCAGTGCAGCCTTGGCTACACAAAGAAAACCTTGTCTTGGAAAAATAATGAATAAATAAAATGCCTTGGAAGATGGCTCAGTCAGTAAAGCACTTATCTTGAAAACAAGAGGACCTGACTCTGAGCCCCCAGAACACATATAAATGCTGGACACAGGCCAGAGAGATGACTTGCGCTGAAGAACACCTGATGCTTTTGAGAGGTTCGATCTCCAGCAACCACATCACAGCTCACACCCACTCATAACCCTAATTCCTGGGGGTCCAACACTCTCTGATAGCTTCCGTAGAGGGTGAGCAGTTGTATGGTACACAGACACACATGCAGCCCAAACATCCATACACATAAAATACTTTTTTATAAATTTAAAACTCAAAAAAAAAACCCCAAAAACCCAGACACAGTAGCACATGTCTATAATCCTCTACTGAAGGTGGTGGTGGAGGCAGAGACAGGGGATTCCTGCACCTGATTGGCCAGCTAGTCTAGGTGAGCATCATCTTCAGTAAGTGACCCTGCCTCAAAGAATAAGGTAGAGAACAGCTGTAGAAGACTGTTGACCCCAGGGTCTCTACACACACACACCCCACAAAGCTGAATGTGAACAATTTTCTTCAGGGTTGTTTTGTTTTGTCTAAAGTCAGTTTCTTTCATTGCTGGTTGGCATTTACCTATACAGAGGGATCCTCGACAGTCTCAGTTGAGCACACAGAGAACTAGCCAGGCAGAGGATGGCAGGTGAGGCCCTGGCTGAGCAAAGTGCATTTGTTTGGCTACTAGTAGGGGTAGAAAAGCCAGTGTGGCCAGACACAAGACCGAAGGAGGGCCTGGAATGCAAGCCAGCAGCCACAGGTGTATAGGGCGATGTATGGTCAATGCACCTGCCTTCAGCTGCCCCATGACCTACCATCTGGGAATGTAGGCCATAGGCTCAGTCATCCACTTCTTCAACTATTAAAATGCTAGGTGTCAATGTCTTGGGTGTGGAGTATCTCATTGGGCAAAACAGAACTCCGCCCCTGACCTAGTGGGAGGGGACAGATAAGGATAATAAACAAGTGTCTATATGATGCCATAGAGGGTGCTGAGGCCCTGGGAAGGACAGCAGTGGGGTAGAGGTATGGAGTAAAGAGGTCAAGGGCACTGCAACGTGAAAATTTTCCAAGGCAAGACAGAAACCTTTTTTCCTCCATAAATTCTCCCAGTTTTATTTACTAATCTATATATTTATTAGTTGATTATCTGAGATAACTATCATTTTATTTTATTTTTGGCAGTACTACCAATCCAGCCCAGAGCCTCACCCATTGCAGGCAAGTGCTGTACCAGCCGGCAGCCATTTTACCAGCTTAGCAATCTCCACATCCTTAATGGGCTATACCTTTAACTTATTGCAGCAGAATTGGGAACTCTCTCTTAACCATCAGATTTTTGATTTCACAGTTTCCTCATAAGTCAGAATCAGTGCAACAGTAACCAACAGGGCAGTGTCTGTGTTAACTGGCTATCTGTCTCTGTTAGAGATGAATTATGGCCCTGCCAATCCCCGGGTTGCATACCTAACTCTCAGGTTATCAGACTGTAACTACCAGAAAATGAAATCAAGGGGCTGGAGAGATGATTAGCAGTTAAGAACGCTGACTTCCAGAGAACCCATGCCCAGCACCCACACGACAGCTCATAACTGTTCTATAACTTCAGCTCTAGGGAACACAACAACTCTCACACAGGAATATATGAAAGCAAAATGCCAATGCACATAAAAAATAAATTATAAAAAGAAAATAGAAATAAAATGAAATCATCATGGGCATAGTTGTCATCCCAGAACAGGCTGGGTACCTAGCCCCAGATGACTGGCATCCTTAGAAAGGGGTAACTGGGGACAGCAAGATGGTTCAGTGGGTAAAGACACGTGTTACTAAAGCCTGGTAGAACTGAGTTTCTTACCTCAGGGTCCACTTAAAGGTAGAAGGAGAGAATCGATCTCTCTCTCTCTCTCTCTCTCTCTCTCTCACACACACACACACACACACACACACACACACACACACGAGAGAGAGAGAGAGAGAGAGAGAGAGAGAGAGAGAGAGAGAGAGAGAGGAAGGGAGAAAAAAAGACAAGACGGGGTGGGGGATTATATGCATGGTGTGTGTGCGCATGGTTTTCCTAGACAGGGTTTCTTCTGTGTAGCTCTGGCTGTCTTGACTGTGTAGACCAGGCTGGCCTTAAACTCATAGAGATCCACCTGCCTCTGCCTCCTGAGTGCTGATATTGAAAATATGCACCACCATGGCGGGCAATAATGCTTTTTTTAAGGTGATTTTTTAAAAGGAGAAATTTGAACAGATGTGGAATGGAGGTAATGATTCTTAAGGCAAGAAGAGCACCAGATCACCTGCAAATCACCAGGAGACAAGGAAGGGACAGGAGCTATGCTTCCCTCCAGTCTTTGGAAGTACCTACATTTTCCAGCACCCTGACCTCAGACCTCTAACCTTAGGAACTGTGAGACAATAAGTTTCTGTTATTCACAGTGGTATTTTATTTCAACATCCTACTTAGCAAATGAATAGACCTATATTTTCAGGTTGTCCAATCAAACAAACCCCTGCATGTTTAGATGTGCATGCTCCCCAAAGGTCAGGTGTTGTAAATGTCCTCAATGCCTGGATGGGGGTGGGGGGATTTTTAAGAAGCTCTGACCTCATGAATGAATTACTGAAGTCAGTATCATCAGTAAGTTCCTCCTCTTGTCTCTGTCTCTGTCTCTCTTTGCTCTTCCACTGGAGTGTGACAGAGTCAGAAGGCCCTGGATAGATGCTGGTCCTCCAGCCTCGAGCATCATGAGCCAATACATTTCTGATTGTTACACATTTCCCGACCTGTGGGGATACTGTCAAAGCAGTACACGGGAGAATAAGCATCACAAGCCCTGATAGGCTGTCAGGGGAGAAAGACAGGACAAAGGCCAGGACCATTCTCAGCACAAAATAGTTTCTTGTCCCTTTTGAATATCAGTGGGGACGCTGGGTTGGGAGGTGTCCAGAGCCCTGCTGTAACTACCTGCTTCCTGGTGGACAAGCAGCCTGAAGCTAGCCTTTGCCCATTAGCATGAACAGAAACTCAACTACTGTGTATAATCAGGAACCAGTGTTGCAAAGGGCACTGAGCAGAAACTACTTGCTCAGATGTTTTTTAAAGGACCACTCTCACTACTGTTCACTTGAGCATTTCAAATGTTTGTCCTGTCCACAGGCTGTCTACTCAAAACACCTAACATGCCTCATATTATACCATCTTAAAGTCAGTTTAGACTAGTTTCTTTTATGAGCCACACAAATCCCTCCCACACAAAAATCCACAAGTCCTTTCTAACTGTTTACAGCAACAAGGCCTTCCTGCTGACCCCAGGGAAATCTTACAGAGTTTCTGGTTAAGAACAGAAGGCCCTGTGGGGATTTCCCAATGTCTCTGGATGCAACATCACAACCATAAAAACAAACCAAAGCCCAAGGCCTGTTGGCAGAGAACAGTCACAGGACAGTGAGGGTCAACAGAGGTGGCCTGGGGGAAGGTGGCCTAGGGGAAGGTGGAAAGCTCTGAGCTGGTAAGAACTCAGATCATGGTACGCTAGGGCAGTAATCACCTGTTAGAGGATGGTACGGGTCTACCAGTTAACCTACCATATCTGGAGAAGACATCCAAGATAAAGACACAATCTAGAGCCTGAAGTAGGTCCAGGCAAGAAGTAGGCAAATGGATTGGATAAATAAATACCTGAAACTGACTGACTGATTCATTCATTCGTTCATTTGATAAGACTGAGCACCAGGTGCTATAGCAGGAGCTAGAAAGACAAACACAAAACAAACACACCCATGTGGCTACCACTCATATTAACTGAAGCTATTTTTGCACTTGGTACTTAAGGCCCTTTTTAATCAGCCTCTGCCTCGACTTATCTTCTCTCCTATGTCCTCCTCACCCTGGGACTGCATCCTGCATATATGTCTATAGTCCACTATGTGAAGAAGCACTTGTGGAGACCAGAAGAGGGTGTCAGGCCCCTGGAACTGGAGGAACAGACAGTTATGAGCTGCCATGTGGGTGTTAGGAACTGAACCCAGTTCCTCTGCGGTTCACTGAGCCATCTCTCCCCTCACCGATTCCTTCACCTTTGTGAACTCTTGATAGCCTATTTCATGATGTATCTCATAAATGATTCTGGGACTATCCTGGAGAGGAGGTAGGCATCCAATTTCAAATATCTGAAGGGTGATTATCAGGAAAGAAAAAAGGCTTATACATTGTATGACTAGAACAAGACCACCTGGAAGTCTCTAGAAAAAAATGTATTTCAGCTAGTATTAAGAACTTTCTGGGGGCTGGAGTGATGGCTTAGAGGTTAAGAGCACTGATTGTTCTTCCAGAGGTTCTGAGTTCAATTCCCAGCAACCACATGGTGGCTCACAACCATCTATAATGACATCTGGTACCCTCTTCTGTATACATAATAAATAAATAAAAATAACTCTTTTTTTTTAAAAAAAAAGAATTTTCTGGTCAACAGAACTATAGCACAAACTTTAAAGCAAGCTTGAGCAGTACAGAGTTACTGAAGACTATATGAGATGATCCAGAACAAGGCAGGGATCCAGGCAAGAAGTAGATAAACGGATTGGATAAATAAATACCTGAAACTGATTGATTCATCCATTTGATGAGACTGAGCACCAGGTGCTGTATCGGGAACTAGAAAGACAAGAACAAAACAGACCCATGTGGCTATCACTCATATCAAAGCCCCTGTGCTGGGCTACAAACAAAGGCAAAGGAAGCCTTTCACTTCCTGGAGCTTACACACTTGTGGAAGAACTGCATGTAATTATGAGGATCACTGGGCACTGAACAAAAACAATGTGAGCAGAGAACTAGGGCGAGGGCTATTGAAAAGGAGTACCTGTAGGATGTTGGAAGCTTGTTTGCACCTGACTTTGGATGTCTAGGGCATTCGGGAGCCTTCTGTCTCCTGTACCTGCTTTTCCAGTTCATTGACCCTTCTCCATGTTGGTTTAGACTAGCCCACACATGTCAGCCTCAGAGCTGAGCGTCCTGCTCAGATGACAGGTAACCAAGCTGGTCAGGAGGAGACAGGTGGGCTGCAGCCATACCTCTCTCTTTCTTTCCAACTCCACTGAAAGGCTATCACATAGACCTCAGGAGGAAAGGGCATGTGCCAAGAGTCAGTCAACAGACTGAAGCCTCGGAGCAGCCAGCCCTCATCAGAGCAACTCAGTGCCACTGGCCAGAATCCAGACAAAGCAGAAAGAGCACAGCCTATGAGACCAGGGCATGTGGGTACAAGCGTTCTTCCCACACACTTATAGAGAAAAGCATCACAATACAGCAGCTGCTTTAGAAATATCTGCTTCATTTTTATAAATGGTAGGTTAGGCTTTGTGCTGGCTGATCATATGGGTGTTATCGTATACAATCATCCAATGCGCCCACGAGATGAGCAGAATCATTGTCCTTGTTTTGTGGCTGAGGAAACAGGCCCAGAAGCTGCCAAAGCGTACACATAGCCACTTGGGTACAGAATGATGGCCTGAGTGTCTCTGATGCTGGGGTTCCCATCTGTTCTGTGGACCCTCTCATAGAATTAGATGAAAGCCCACTAAAGCATAGTGATGAGCTACCCTCTCTGAGTTCCAAAAACAGGTAAGCCCTGACCAGTGTAGCTAGAGAAAACTCTAAAACTATGGGTTTATAATAGGAACAGAGGGAGAAGATAGACAAAGGAGGAAAAAGCTTGTTCATGTCACGGACAGGTAGCTGAATCTATAATATCCATGTTAGAAAGATACAACGGGGGCTGGAGAGATGGCTCAGTGGTTAAGAGCACCGTCTGCTCTTCCAGAGGACCCGGGTTCGATTCCCAGCACCCACATGGCAGCTAACAACCGTCTGTAGTTCCAGTTCCAGGCAAACACCAAGGCAAATAAATAGATAAATAAAGTTTTATAAAATTAAAAAAAAAAGATACAACGAAGGTCACAAAGAAATACAGCACTCAGCCATATGAGAATATACTTAGTTTACTTATTCGATAGGTCAAAGGAAAGCTATGCTCAGGTAGTGTTTGTTTCCAGTAAATTGGACAGATTTATGTGATAAGGGCCCTAGAGAGATGCACTGTTTAAAGGCCAACTAATTTCCAATAACAATTATTAATAATTTAGTCTTCTCGGCAAAATATAAAGACCAGAAATGTAATTGCAAAGAGAGTAGGATGGGTCTGGAGAGATGGCTCAGAGGTTAAGAGCACTGACTGCTAGGACCTGAGTTTGATTCTCAGCAACCACATGGTGGCTTACAACCATCTATGACGACATCTGGTATCCTCTTCTGTACACTGTATACATAATAAATAAATATTTTTTTAAAAAAGAGAGAGAACAGGATAGTGTAAGTAACTTAGAGGGCCAACAGCAAAGTTTGGTGACACATGTCTGCTATCCTCCCGATCAGAAATCTGATGCAGAAGGATCACAAATTTGTGGTCAATTTGAACTACATAGTGAGAATGTGTCTCAAAAACAAAACAAAACAACAACAAAAAAATAGGCAAAGAAAGAGGAAGATAAGGAGGAATAAATAAGTAAATAAAATCCATAAGAAAGTAAGGGAAACTGGGGCTGGATAGATGACTCAGTGGTTGAGATCACTAACTGTTGTGAAGGACCTGGGTTCGACTCCCAGCATCCACATGGCATCTAACAACTGTCTGTAATTCCAAGATCTGACACCCTTACACAGTTATGCATGCAGGCAAAATATCAATTCACATAAAATAAAAATAAATATTTTTAAAAAAGAAAGTAAAGGAAACTAAAAGCATAGGTTAGAAGTTTACACTTGAAATCTGGCAGTGGTGGTACACATCTTTAATCTAGCACTAGGTAGGCAGAGGCAAGAGATTCTCTGTGAGTTCAAGGCCAGCCTGGTCTACAGAGTGAAATTCAGGACATCCAGTACTACATAGAAAAACCCTGTCTGGGGGGGGAAAAAAAGGTGCCCTTGAAAGCACAACGTAAGAGACCATGTTCCTCCTAGAAACCTCTGATATTGTAAAAACACAATGGCTTGTGTTGTTCTCTGAATCCTGGTTCATCTGCTCCTGCTTCTTCACTACTGCTGCCAAGATGATATCACAGGATGTCCAGGGGCACTCAGCCCATCATGGCTGAGATGTGGGAGATGGCTACCAGGGGAAGTCTAGCTTGCAACCAAGAAGTCCTTTAAGGCAGTGAGTGTCCTGTGCCAACTCCTTCACTGAGGTCACTGGTAATAACAAGTTTATGTGTTTGTAGGTGAGTCTCCCTCATGAAGACAAGCCCTGACCTTGTTTACAGGCCAAACACAATGGACTAACCTGTTTCTAATTCCTTAGTCTCTGTACTATATACTTAAAAATAATCAATTTTTAGTATTCTTTTTTTTTTTTTAACTATTTGACAGAGGATAGGTACATGAATACAGATTTCCTTGATGGCCAGAGGTATTAGATCCCCCTGAGACTGGAACTACAGACAAATGTGAGCAGCCTGGGCTGCTGGGAATCACAGTTGGGTCCACTGAACCATTTCCCCATCTCCCCCCAAATTATTTTAAACCGTCACCCATGAGTATATATTGGGAGCCATGAAATGAACTTCGTCTGTGTCTTTTCACATAGAAAGGGGGCACAGGGCTGGAGAGATGGCTCAGCAGTTCAGAGCACAGACTGTTCTTCTGGAGGACCTGAGTTCGAGTCCCAGCATCCACATGACAGCTCACAACTGTCTGTAATTCCAGGATCTGATAACCTTGCATAGTTGTACATACAGGCAAAACACCAATTCACATAAAATAAAAATAAATATGTATAAAAAAGAAAGGGGACATAATATTCCTCACTCACTTTCTGGTAAGCAGGTATCTGTGAGTTGAGGCCATTCAGAGCTACACAGTGAGAATCGATCTAAACACACACACAAAACTCAAAAACAAAACCAAAAAACCATCTAACACCAGTCAACAAGTAGATGAATAGGCACTGGCATCTTCAAGGATTGAAAGATTCAACACAATGAAGACTGCAATTCTTCTTGGAGACCAGATATTACGTCCTACTAAATCTCAGAAAGCATCCTTAGACAGCAATAAGAGTACTCTAAAACTAACACAGAAAAGGCAAGAGAATAAGACTAGCCAAGGAAATCTTAAAAACCAGAAATTGTGGCTCAGTGGTTAAGAGTACTTGTTTTTGCAGGAAACCTGGCTTCAGTTCTCATCATCCATACGTATGGTGGCTCACAACCAGCTGAACTCCAGTTCCACGGGGGTCCGGTGCCCTCTTCTGACCTTTGTGGGCACAAGGCACATATGTGATACACAGACATGCATGCAGGCAAAACACCCTTATGCTTAAATAAAAATCAATTAATCAAGCTTCAGCACCCCACCACCACCCCTGGACAAGCTGGAAGTCTTAGACTACTAGGTATGAAGACGATTTTAAAATGGGTGCAGGGCTGAAAGCCTATAATCCCAGCCTGAGGCAGAGGGTAGGAAGTTCAAGGCCAGCCAATGCACCATGTCTCAAAATACAAAGTAGAGCAAGGGTTTCAGACCTAGCCTGGTGAGAAGTGACTTGACTAGAACGGAAAGAAGGGGAGGGGGAGAGGAGCAGAGAGGAGGGGAGGGAGGGGAGAGGCATGTAAAGTGGCATTGATTAAAGTGGAGATTAAGGAAGCGCAGCCTTGGTGTAACAATTCCACAAACAGGAAGTTCAGAGACAGACTCAGAAGTAAGGATGTGTTGTTGTTTACTGCTTTTAAAATTTTATTACATTTTCATTTGTGTGTGAAAGAGTGTGTATGCATGAGTGTGTGTCTGTATGTGTGAGTTATATGTGTGTGTATGTGTGAAAGTGTGTGTATGTATATTGTGTGAGGGTGAATGTATATGTCTGTGTGTATGTGTGAGTGTGTATATGTAAGTATGTGTATATATGTATGAGGATATTTATGTATGTGTGTGTATGCAGGTGAGAGAGTATGAAAGTGTATATTCATGCATATGTATGTGTGTGAGTGTGTGTATGTGTGTGAGAGTGTGTGTATATGTGTGTGAGTGTGTGTGCATGTGAGTGTGTGTGAGAATGTGTATTCATGAGAGTGATTGTATGTGTGCCTAGGTCACAGGATAACTTACAGGAATCAGTTTTCTCCTTAACCCTGTAGGTCTTAGAAACTGAACTCAGATCATCAGGTTTGGTGGCCACATAACCCACTGAACCATCTGGCCAGCTTTGTTTGTTATTGAGTCTCACTCTGTAGCCCAGGCTAACCTTGAGCTCAAAGCAATTCTATCTCAGCCTCCTAAATGCTACAGTTACTGACATGAAGCACCACACCCAGCTTTAATTATCTTTATCTAAGCCACACACAAAACCTGTCCTCAGTTGATCACAGATTCAAATTTCAAAGATAAACCAAACAATGTTTTAGAAATTAATATGGAAAATATCTTCGTTGCCTCAGGTAGGCAAACTATTAAGGATGATTGATAAATGAATTATGGTGAAATTAGAAATGTGTCTTTATCATAAGATTATGTTAGAGCTGGCATGGTGGTGAATTCCTGTAATGTCAACACTCAGAGTTGAGACTGGAGACTCCAGTTCAAAGCCAACCTAAGCTACTTAGAGAGACCTTTTCTCTAGAAAGGCTACAGAAATAGCTCAGGGCCTTATGTTCAGTTCCCAGCAAGGAAAAGGTCAGAAAACCAATAAACGAGAGCAAGAGGGACAAGCCACGGATCTGAGAGACATCTGGGACACGCAGATATCCCTGGTCATGGGTTTCCTCAGGTTGAAGGTTAAATGACATCTAACATCTAGAAGGGCTGTCTGTCACAGTGCTTGGCACACAGGAAGCCTGCCAGAGTTTTTCATGGTGGGGGAGCTTATTGTGAAATTACAGTCAGGAAGACGTGCTACTTACAGGCAAAATCAATAATGAGCCTTTAAATTGGCGGAAGGCACTAACCCCCATGCCTTCTGCTTCGATACGAATTCATAATTATTCGATTAGGACAAGGAACTAAGTGATGGACCTCTTGAAATGTCACTCTCTCGTTCTGTGTCTTCTGTAAAGTTTAACGTTTTTTCTCTTTTCCTGAGAGATTGAGGCAGAGGACTGTCCCCCAAACCACTCTCGGGTGGATCTCTATCTCCCCCCTTCCATTCTTCCTTTCCTTTTTTCTTTCTTATTCTAGAAAGAATCTCTGTTTAGCCCAAGCTCAGGGAAGGGCCTGAGGGTTCTCCAGCTCCTCTGGAAACCTGTACCTAAGACATTTAAGCTCTCCCTTGCCTTTCCTACTCCAGCCACACACGCACACAGACCCTGTTGCAGCTCTGTACACACTTGTGGGGCACGAGCCTGGGTGAAAAGGGAGTTTCCCTTCGGCTGTGTCAGCAGACTTGGTGAGAAATCATGACAGAGTGCTGGAAGCTGCAGGGAGGCGGCTAGTCATGGGAAGAAAGCCCTCTTTTTAAAGACAAAACAAAGCACAGTAGGGCATGCAAGAGGGGCTTTCAAGCTGGTTTCCAAAGGGTCACCTCAACCCTGCAGAGACAGGCTCCGGGAAAAGTCCCTTCTCAGGGAGAAAATGTTCTGCATTTCATAGGCGTGGAGAAGCTTTGAAAGCAAGGGCAAAATCAGAGGCTGCCCTCCCCTCTGGTGGCTGGAGGCTCCCTTGGTGGGGGTGAGGGTGGGAGGGGTGGGGAGGTGGAGGGGGTGGGGGCAAGGTGGGGGGTGTACTTCAGAAGGGCTTAGGTTTGCCCGATATCCATTTGACACCAGCCCCCCCACCCCCGACTCCCCAGGGTTTACCCACAGATGCCTCAGGACATTGGTAGGAGCCAACTCTGACATAAAGCCACACCATCGGTTTTGAAAAATCAGCTTACTCTTTTTTTTTTTTTTTTTTTTTTTATTAAAACTTTATTTATTTATTTGCCTTGGTGTTTGCCTGGAACTGGAACTACAGACAGTTGTTAGCTGCCATGTGGGTGCTGGGAATCGAACTCGGGTCCTCTGGAAGAGCAGATGGTGCTCTTAACCGCTGAGCCATCTCTCCAGCCCCTCAGCTTACTCTTTAAGCCAGCTTCCAGTACTTTCTCAAGACTTCTTGGCTTACAGTCTACACACATGCCTCCTAGCCCATAGTAGCCCCAGGACCAAGGACTAACCTTGCTCCCGCTTTACAGTATCCAGGTTGAACTTGAGAGAATACTAAATTAATCACATAAGATAGTTATGGACAAAGAAGCCACCCTATTGCAGTTCCTGCTTCCCCTTAGTGGCCAATAATGGCAGTCACCCCCCTCCTTCTGAACAGCTGTTGTGTGTGTACACGTGCGCATGTGAAGATTAGAGACGACATTCCTCCAGCATCATGCACTTTGTTGTTGTTGTTTTTGAGACAGGATCTTTCCCTAACCTAGAACTCACCAAGTAGGCTAGGAGTCCTACCTGGTTGCTATTGCTGTGATGAACCACCGTGACCAAAGCAAGCTGAGGGGAAAGATTCACGCTTCTCCTTCACTGTCCATCACTGAAGGAAGTCAGGACAGGAACCCAAACAGGGCAGAGTCTGATGCAGAGGCCATGGAGTGGTGATGCTTACTGGCTTGCTCCTCCTGGCTTACTCAGCCTGCTCCTTTCTAGAACCCAGGACCACCAAACCTAGGGGTAGCCCCATCCACAGCGGGCTAGGCTCTCCCCTATCAATCACTAATTAATAAAATGTCCTACAGTCTAGCCTACAGCCCAGTCTTAAGGAGGTCTTTTCTCAACTGAGGCTACTTTTTCTCCAATGACTAATGACTTTATTTTGTCAAAAAACTAGCTGGCATACTATGCTTATGTGCTTATGGCCCAGCTTTTTTTTTGGCTGTCCTGGAATTTGGTCTCTAGAGGCTAGCCTCAAATTCACAGAGATCTGCTTGCCTCTGCCTCTACAATTAAAGGCATGTGCCACCGGTGCCCATTTTTTTCTTTTTAAATGACTTATTTTTATTTTATGTGCATTGGTGTTTTGCCTGCATGTATATCTGTGTGAGGGTGTCAGATTCCCTGAACAGGAGTTACAAACACCAAGCAGGTTCTGGGAATCAAACTCAAGTCCTCTGGAAGAGCAGCCAGTGCTCTTAACCCCTGAGCCTTCTCCCCCGCTTTTAAAAAATGTGGGTTCTGGGTATTGAGCTTGCAAAGTGAACAAGCCACTTTCCTACACACACAGCCCTATCCCCTTACTCCCCCAAAGCCCCCCACTCCCACTTTTGAGCATCTCCTGCATGCATATAGTTGGCCACATTACTCTTATCGATTCATTTATTCTTTAGAACAAGCCCAGAAATAGGCAAGGACATTTGTTTCACACCCCTGGACTAGACTGTAATGCTAAGAGATCAGACTTGATGCCACATACTGTGCTAAGCACTTTCATGTGTGTTAATGTATTCTTTAAGGGACAGTAGATAAGAATCCCATCTCTATTTGAGAGCTATGGGGACTGAGACTCAAAGACATTGGGGTAAATTGTCTGAGCTCAGATCACAATAAATGGCAGAAGGTAACTTAGCACTCTACAGCCTGGGCAATGCAGGCAGTTTAACTAACTTAACCCCCAATCCTTCCTTCCTGCCACCCCTCTAAGTGAAGCCACAGAGACACTCTGGGTCCTGTGTGGTCTCCTCTGCCGAAGAGGTAACCAATTCCTCCTGAGTTCTGATCCCAATAATCAAAGTTCCCAGAGGCAGACAGTTACACAACAGCATCCAGCTGTATCAAGCTGGCAAGACCAGAAACCAGCCTAACCAGAATCCTTGGCTAGATTTTCTCCCTCATCTGCTGCTGGCTGGTTGGATCAGGTAACCAACCTGATCCTTTTGGTATGGGTCCCCATTGGAAGCACTTGGATAAGAAATGGAGGGAGGAGTTTCCTGGGACCTGAAAAAGTCCTCTGTGAGCTGTCAACCCCCCAAGAAGGGGAAAGATGAACTGCATGGGGGTGGTGGAGAAAGGTGTTGGGGCTATGTTCTGGAGTTGGGAGGAAGAAGTAACCTAGCAACTCAACACAGTCACAAAGCAACAGGTTTGCCCACAGTTCCGACAAGCCATAGCCTTCTTGGCCTTCCTGGTCAGGCACCAGGGGCTTCTTGCTCATATGCTATAGTGGACATCTTCCTGGTAAGTCCTCAGGAGGGCAGGAAATGAAGTAGGCTCTGGCTCTAGGTGAAGATAAAGGAATGAGGGATGAGAGAGCATTCTGTGGTTAGGTCGGTGGCTACCTTCGATCTCTTGTACTTAGTGGCTGTCAAGGAGCCTAAGGTCTGAGGCAGGGGAGGGCAGGCATGGGCTACAGTGACCTCATCTGTCTCTCCTGTAATTCTCTACTGACCCCTCTAGTGTGGGTGGTAGCTCATAAGCTCATTGAAGCAGTATAGTGAGTCATGTCTAATACTCATAGAGCAAAACAGACAAACAAAAACCAAAAACCACAAGATGAAAGTGTCCATGTACATCACATGTGTAGATACTGCTTCAGAGTAGTCCCATATTCATTGCACACACACACACACACACACACACACACACACACACACATACGTTAACACATACGTGAATTGAGACCGGAGGAAAAATGGATTTCTTGCTGTTGTGATGGTCAAAAGCATTTGAGAGTTTCTATTCTAAAGAGCACCTTTTCCTGTAGGCGGGTAGACAAGGGATTTCCAAATCTTCAAGTCTAATCACTTAAGAACCTAACCATTGGCGACGATGGTACCTGCCTGAAGCTTCCTGAAGAGGGAACCCAGCTCACTGTTTTTAGACAAAAGATCAGGAGCCTGTGAGTTAGATGCCCAATGCTGGTCCTCCCTTGCCTGTGCAGCCTCAAATGAGGCAAACCTATCATTTACTAACTGGATGGAGGTGGCACTGAGGCCTTTCAGAGAACCTTGCAGATCTGCAATCCTGAAGGCCTTTTGCAGAATGCACCCAGTCCTGACCTTGCATTGAGTCTGTAGATTTAATTATAATTCTTGGTTTTGACATCTGTCACCTTTCATCCATTTCCTTTTATTGGTTTACTTAATAGTGCACTGAGCTGTAGTAAATGTTCCACTGTACAATAACAATGGCCTCACCACTGATACATCTCCTGTGAACTCTTCTCCTTGACCTACTCAAAAATGCCACTAGGGAAATTTCTTTAGTTGTTTTATTGTCTGACTTCATGTTTGTGATAATTCTGTTTGTCTGAGAAATTGTGTGTGTAGTGTGTGTGTGTGTGTGTGTGTGTGTGTGTGTGTGTGTGTGTGTGTAGAGGCTTTTAGGAGTTGGTTTTCTCTTTCCATCATGTGGGTTGCAGTGATTAAACTCAAGCTTGGTGGCACTTGCCCCAACATGTTGAACCATCTTGCTTGGCCCTGGGAACTTTTACTTTTAAAAAGTATTTCCAAACTGAGCATGTTGGGGACGCCTCTAATTCCAGCATTCTGCTGTCAGAGGCAGATAGATCAAACTCACTCTCTGTAAGTTTGATGCCAAGGTTGGCTCGGTCTCCATATCAAGTTCTATGCTAACTAGGACTATATAGTGAGACTTTATATCAGTGTTTCTCAACCTTCCAATGTTATAACCTTAATACAGACTTAAGTTGTGGTGACTCCCAACCATAAAATGACTTCATTGCTACTTTGTACCTGCAGTTTTGCTACTGTTATGAACTGTAATGTGTATATCTGATATGTGACCCCTGTGAAAGGGTCATTTGACCTCCAAAGGGATTGTGATTCACAGATTAAGAACCATTACCCTATATGGTTTTCTAGATCATGCTAAGCACTGTGTTTAAGATTTATCCATGTTGTGGGGGACTGGAGAGATGGCTCAGAGGTTAAGAGCACTGACTGTTCTTCCAGAGGTCCCTAGTTCAATTCCCAGCAACCACATGGTGGCTCACAACCATCTATCATGAGATCTGGTATCCTCTTCTGTACACTGTCTACATAACAAATAAATATTTTTTTTAAAAAGATTTATCCATGTTGTGACTGTCAATATGTTTCATTGCTTCTCACAGCAATCTAAAATCTGAATGTAGCCCAGGCTTACTCAAGTTTTCAGATATATGTGATGCCATTGGCTCTTTTGCTGCTTTGGACCCTCTGAATAGCACTCTTCGCACAGACAAACCGTGTTGTCCAGCTGTAGGAGTTTTTCTTATGTCTGGGAGAACAACTACTGGGTGATACAGTGTTCACTTTACCATATACTGTCACCTTTTCCCCCTCCCCAGATTGTCTGTTCCAGTTTACACAGCTGCCACCAGTCCACCAGAGCTGTGCCATCCATTGACAACACTGGCATTAGAATTCCAGTCTTTATATCTCTCATTGCAAACCTCGAGATGACTACGGAGGTAAAAACCCAGTTGGCAGAACATTCCCTAGCGAGGTGAGGATTTAAACGCACACGGGCCAGAAAGGAGTTGGGGAGGGGGTGATGGAGCAAGACAGAAAACAAAGGCAGCCTTGGAGGAACTTAGTAAACTGAGGTCCAAGGTCCAAGAAAGGCCTTCCCTCACCTTGGGATGCCATGCACCAGGGCCTGGGTAGCTGAGTTGGCACAGGCCTCTGAAACCCAGGCTGGAACCCAGCTGCTCCAGAGTTTCCAGTGAATTCCTCTTATTTGTGGGTAGAAGAGGTTCCTAACTGCCATTTCAGAGAAGTTTGCCTTATTTCTTTAAGTCCCAGATTGTCCTGAGCAGAAAGGAGAATGGAACAGGATACTGAGGGGGTCGCCCAGCAACAACCTCCGGGGAATCAAGGGAGAAACACTTTGCTTAGCATATCCCCAGCCCACCTCCACTCAACCAGGGGACCTCCCTGCAGCCAGGGACACAAGGAAAGGGAAGTGAAAATACCCACCAGGCAGGTGGTACAGTAGGCCCTCCTGGGACATCTTTGGGTCTAGGCTGACCTCCTCCTCTTCCTTCAGGGACAGACGCTAAGCATCCTTTGATCCTAGGGGTGGGGTGAGGTGGGGTGCTGGGAACCTGAGACAGCTGGACTCCAGCCTAGCCCAACAAGACAGGAGCTGGACGCTTCTCTGGCTGAATCTATGGTGTCAGCTATGCGGCTTCTGGGAGGGACCACGTGATGAAAGGACTCCCTGGAACTGCCCTGGCCTCAGCTCTAGCTCTGACCCCTGGGTACTGAGTCTAAGATAAGAATGTGACACAGGAGGGTGACAGCCTCTTGGGATTACCAGAATTTTGGTTTGGGGAGAGGTCTCTAACCGGGCCAGCCTCTGTTTCCAGAGAATATATATTATATATATTAAGGGGCTTTTGGTGCATCCTAGGGGTATGGTGAATAGGTGGGTCTGAGGCTTCTCTTTCTGGTTTTAGATCTGGTCTCAGGAAGAAAGCAGGGATCCTGGGAGGTTCCATCTGCTCTCTGACAGATGGGCCCCAGTTCCCAGGAAGACAGAGGCTCACTGGGACCGGATGGCATCACTGAGAAAGGATTCTGGGAGAACCAAGCTTTGGGGGGCCGGAGGGTGGGGGTGCCTTGAAGACAGATTTCAGCCTCTGGGACTTGGGCTCATGCTAGGTACTTGAGTCCTGAGGCCTGGTAAAGCAGAGGAAATATCATTCACCTCTCTTTAACCATCTCACTTCAGTCCAAAGACAGAGCCAGAGCCTGAGAAGAAGCAGGAACACTTTCCAAGGAGCCACGGGGATGCTGGAATCCAGAAAGAGCCTGTGGTCCCAGGCATTGTGGATTTCGAGTTGATCCAAGAGGAGCTGAAGGCTTCTAAGCCCCAAACACCCAGTGCCTATCGTTTTGGACGCCTCAGTCACCATTCCTTTTTTTCTCGGCACCACCCTCAACCACAGCGTGTGACCTACATCCAAGGTAGGGCCAGCCAAGTGGGCAGGATCTGGTTACAGGGCCCTGCAGAAGTGGGTTATCACTAATCGATCATGGGATTTGGTATAGAAGCTACACACCCATTTCCAGGCACAGCCTAGAAAACATGAGCATGATCAACATCTACAGGCTGCCCAGTGGCCACACCAGGACTGACCTGGGGGATAGGAGGAGAGTGGAGGCTGTGAGGGCATCTCAGAGAACCCCTATAGAATTCCCCTCACTCAGAGTCAGAGAAAAGGATGCATGTTCCACCCCACAACTATGCCTTGACTTCTGATTCCTGCTGGTTTGTCATTTTTTTGGCTATCCATCCACCCACTCATCCATCTGCAGCATTTACAGGGTGTAAGCTACAGGATGACACTTGTCTGGACTCCAAGGAGGTGACAATAGGCAGAACAGACTACTGTCACTTCTGTCCTGGAGTTGACATCCAGCTGGGGAGGGTGAGCCATTGACTAGATGTCACTGTCAGGCTACAGAGGAGAAACAGCAACTTTCAAAGGATTGTCACAAGAGTCCTAATCAATAACATGATATTGAGAAAGGCTGAAGGAAGTAAGGGTAGGTAGGAACCATGAACACAAATCACTTAAGCATTAGAATGCCCTGCAGAGAGACACAATGGCCCTGCCTCTGTATAGGTACAGCAGGAAAGTCCCTTGGGTATCTGGACAGGAGTCAAGGGGAAGAGATAGACAGCCTCAGAGAGGCCCTGTCTGGATCAGGTGGACCCTGCAGGTCACTGGTGCTGTCTTAAGGCACTTCAGCTTGATTACTGTGTACTGCTATAACCCTGGCATTTGGAATGCAGAGGCAGAAGGATCACCACAAATTTAAGGCCTTCTCGGCCTACATAAGAAGTTCTGCCTAGCCTGAGCCACCTAGCGATAGTCTGTGTAAAATTCATAATAATAATCACCTCACTGAGTCAAGTGGGACCATTGAGAGGGTGACAGCATACAGAAGTGACCATGAGAGATATTTGAACAAGGTCCCGCTGGCCTTGATGGAAACTGAACCTCCAAGCAGATTACTCAGCTCTATCTAGAGGTACAGAAGGGAAAGCCCTAGGATTTGATGACTGACTCAAGGTGAAGTAGAAGGCAGAGAGGTGTCAATGCCATTCCTTAAGGATCAGCTTAAGCAACTAGAGAGCCAGAGTGTACCAGAGCCATCAAGGGTCAGTGGAGGAGGGGAGAGAGGTGGGAGGAGCCACGGCTGGAGGATGCAGTAGGCTGGGGAGATACCACTGTGAGAGCCATGTGGGAAGAAACAATGCCTTGTGAAGACACAAGAGAGCAGAGCTGTGGATTAAGAAGTTGAGAAGGTTAGGAGACATTAGAGACGATGGGGAGAAGCCGAAGAGCCTGGAGAGGCCAGGAGAGGCCGGGAGAGTAAGAATCCTGGGACCAAAGTAGCAAAGGCCTAGCCAAGCATGGTGGTCTGCGCTTGTAATCTGAGAGCTGGAGTGATGGAGATAGGAGACTCCATCATATCTCCATGGAGACATCATCATATCTCCATGGAGATAGTGATCATGGGCCAGCCATCCTAATAAATGGGTGAGCTGCTGGCCAGTGAGAGACTCTACCTCAAATAAAACAAGGTAGATGGTACCTGCAGAATGACAGCAAGTATTGCTGCCTGGCCCCCACCTGTACATGCATGAACATGCATGGACATTGTGTACATACACACACATGCATCTTGGCTTTGTGTATATATGTATATGTGCACGTCTATGAATGCGTGTGTACCTGTGCCAAGGTATGTGTGTAGAGGTCACAGGATAGCCTTCCACCTTGTTTGATATCTTTGTTTTCTCACTGTACATGCCAGATGAGCTGGCCAGCAAGCTGCCCAGATATTTTCTCTCTACCCCATCTCGCCATAGGAACAGTAGATTGTAGATGCTCACGCTATGCATCTGGCTTTTATGTGGGTCCAAACTCAGATCCTCACACTTGCAGGGCAAGTGGTTTTATCTTCCCAGCCCTTTGTAAAAAACCTGAGTCCAGGTATCGAACTCCAATCCTCTCATTTTCAAGGTTAAGCACTTACCAACTGAACTGTTTCCCTGGTCCTCATAGTCTTCATTTTTAATCCACCTATGGTTCATTGATCTGTCACGGGACGCCAGAAGGACCTCAGGAGATCCCATGAAGGCTTGACTCTGTCTTGCCTCTGCAGCTCACTGGTGACCCTGAGCAGACCGCTCTTGTTCTTGTATCCATGACTACGGTGGCCGCTGGTCTAGGTTTTGGGCTATAATGACATGAGCCTGTGGTTACAAAAAGAGGGGACCTGAAGGATTCTGTGCCTCTCACCACCTCTTTCCAGTCCCCTGGAGAGCTCCTGGGGACCCACCAGGCCCCTCAACCTACAGATCTCTTCTCCTCAGCAGATGTCACCGGGAAGCCTGTCTGCGTGGTCAGGGACGAGTTCTCTTTGGCACCCTTGACTCAATCTACGATCTTATCCCGCTGTCTGATGGGGATGCCCACCACCTCTGTCCCCATTGGGGACCCACAGTCCAATCGGAACCCCCAGCTTTCTTCTGGTTGGTATTTTGGTCACACCCTTCTGCCTGGGGGCTCATACTTCTCCCAAAGTGTGTGGCTGGGCAAGGGCCTAAGAAGGAAAGGCTCATTGCTCTTCAGTCAGGGTTTCCTCTTTCCCCTCATTCCCCAGGCCTAATCTATAAAAAGTGCACTTGTTTGGATTTGAGGTGTTTGAGGAGCGCAGGAGGCAAGCTGATTGCAGACACAGTCATGTGACTGGGAGCTAGAGAGACTGGAGTGACTTGTATTTAGTGACATGTACACTCAGGTGGTGTTTATCAGGACCTCCAGCTGCAGTGTTGCAGGGGCTTTGGAAGCCAAGCCCTACTTTTCTGCTACTAGGGGTGTGTGTGTGTGTGTGTGTGTGTGTGATAGAAATCCTGTGGAATAGGCAACACCATCCCAGGGCAGAGACGTTTGAGGCTGGCTGTGGAACACTATACCTGTCTAGAGAGTGGTTCATGTCTTAACAGGCATGGCATCTTTCTCGAATCTCAGTGTTGGCTCCAGGCATCTAAAAGGGAAAAGAAGTCAGATCAAACCACTTCTCAGTGTTGGCTCCAGGCATCTAAAAGGGAAAAGAAGTCAGATCAAACCACTTGCATTAATGTCCTCCAGCATCCCCTAGAGAGGACTCGGGCAGGCTGTCAACATTAGCAACCCTTGTTCAGTGGTGGTTTCTAATGCTTCTCCCTCTGGGGCAGAAAAGTGGAAGGAGCCTAGAACCTTTCCCGTCCATCCCAGTCTTGATGACACACAGAGGGCAAACAGGGTCCCCAAGGTCTTGTCTTGTCCTCTCAGATACCTGGAAGAAGAATCTAAAGGACCTAGCTTCCCGAGTGGCTGTCTTTACTAAGGAAACTGAGTCAAAGGCCAATGAGGTTGGTGCTGAACAAAAGAGTGAGCTTGGAAGGAAAGCCTTGGTGAGTCCCTGCAAAGCTCTGCTGCTGGCATGGGAGGGTCCCTCCTAAGTGAGGATGGTGACAGGGTCGGTCAAAGAAACACAGGTCACACCTAGCAGAGAAATCGCCAGGAGCATCCTCTAAGGTTGCTTATGGCGGAGACTTCTGAGCAGAGGTCCTCTGACCCACTTCAGGACCTCTTTAACGATCAGAGCCTAGAGCACAGGGTGGAAATGGAGGTAGACTTTGAATGTGGGAAGGAAGCCTAACTTCCCCACACAGGCTCTGACCTCCTCAGGAGTGGAAGATTTTGGGGGTTCTCAGACAGAATGGGGATGATCTCACAGGCGCCCTGCAAGGACAAAGTGGTAAAGGCAGGTGATCTTGGGACAGACATGGCTCTTTGTAATGGCCTGCATTTTGAGCAACCCACATGTAGAAATGGGGACACAGCTTCTTGTCCCTGCTTGTAACTAACTCATTAAGGTGTTCAGGATAACTCAGCTGAGTGACCACCCAGGTCTAATTTTCTTTGAAATGTGGAGGAAGATGGCTGTGAGGATGATGACATCTCTAATCTCAGTATTAGAGAGACAGAGGCAGAAGAATAATTGCAAGTTTATGGCTAGCCTGCTTTACACACAAATTCTAAGCCTGTCAGGGGTGCTTACTGAGGTTTTGTCTCACACCAAATAAAAACAAAGAAAAAAAAGTGAGGAGGGGGGGAAAGTACATGCTTTAGCTAAAATTATACTGGCATTCAGAAAGCAGAGAGAGAGAGAGAGAGAGAGAGAGAGAGAGAGAGAGAGGAGAGACAT
>PVIH01000933.1:154389-179389 GCA_004025045.1 Sigmodon hispidus
AAAAAAAAAAAAAAAAAAAAAAAAAAAAAAAAAAAAAAAAAAAAAAAAAAAAAAAAAAAAAAAAAAAAAAAAAAAAAAAAAAAAAAAAAAAAAAAAAAAAAAAAAAAAAAAAAAAAAAAAAAAAAAGCACTTGCCTTTTAAGACTGAAGACCTGAGTTCAAGCCTCAAACCCCACATTTAAAAAACCTGAAGGTGAGGGTGGGGGTGGGCTGGGGAGATGGCAAGAATGGTGTCTGCTCTTCCCGAGGATCCAGATTTGGTTCCCAGCATCCACATGGTAGCTCACAACCGTTTGTAATTCCAGTTTGAAGGACACTGCACACATGTGGTACACATCCATATATGCAAGCAAATGCTCCCACACATGAAATTAGATAAATCTTTTTTAAAGAAGCCTTTACTCTAGGAAGGCAGAGACAAGTGAGTTCCATGTCAATGAGGGGCCTTGTTTCAGGGGAAAAAAAAATAAAAGAAGGGATGAGGTTGTCCTCTGACATCTCCGCACACAAATGCACACTTGAGCATACATGTGCACCTATACACACATGAAAATGCAAACACACACACACACACAGAGGCAGGTGTGGAGCATAAAGGATGTGAGGAACAGACCTCAGACACAGGAGCAGTTGAGCTAGAAATCAGGGTTGACCCAGGGACCTTGGCACAGGACACTACTCCAATACCTCTGATATTTGGAAGAGGATCTGCCTCTGGAGGAGAACAAAGACCATCAGGAGCATTTTCATTCAACCCTAGGATGCTGAGTTAGAATGCAGGAGGAGCCAGGGTCAATGAAGGAGAAGCTGGGAGAAGATGGAGATGGCTTGATAGCATCCGAGGTCCCTGCTGGAATTTGGGGAAGGCAGCATCTGGTGTGGCCTGGCCACCTCTTCATCTCCCCCTGCCTTCCTCCACTCCAGCAAGCAGCTCATAGAGTCTCTTGCCACTTTCCTTCCAGCAGAAGGAAGAGTCTCCTCTGAGGGAACAGGGTGCAAAGTACTCAGCGGAGACTGGTAGGCTTATCCCCGCTTCCAGTCAAGCCCTCAGCCGCCGAGGCCGCCAGGGGCAGAGGGGCCAGCCTTCTGGCAGAGATGGAGGAACCCAAGCCTCCATTCTGCAGGACCAGGAGCTGCTGGTAAGCCCCACTCTGGAGGCAGAGACTGCAGTGGTCTCAGCCTCCAGGTTCTCAGGCCTTCCAGCCAGGACCCTTCTGGCCTGCCTTAAGGTGGCTTCTCCAGAGACACTGCCCCCTAAGACTGTAAGACCAGAAAGACTATGCCCCCAAGGAGTCAGCATCCTGGGCTCTGAGCTCCTCTGCCTCTAAACAGTCTGCTGTCATCCTGACCCTCTCTATGTAAGTTCTCTCTCATGGGTCATTGGCCACATTGGGGGCATGTGTATGATACCACTGCATTACTACTGAAGAACCTTCCCAGTGTTAACAATCCACTGTTCTTGATGTTCAGCTGCACCCGAATGGAGAAGCTGGGAGGGAAGGGCCTGCCCAGAGCATTGTCAATCTACAGCCTGCAAGGTTTCCTGTGTTCCTTTGCTCATCAAAGCTCGAAATGAGCCCCCAATGTGTGGCAGTGGACAGGGCATTGGTTAAAAAAAATGTATGAGTGTCCCTCAGAGTCAAAGTATTACCGCCTCTTGCTAAATGGCAGTGATTTGGAGCCCACCAACAATGAGTAGATCAGACAGATCTCAGAATCCCCATTCAACAGACGAAGAGGGTTAGGGTTTTTTTAGGTGATGTCCTGTGGCCCGGTCCTCCAACAGATGACCAACACAGCCAGGCTAGAGCTGGTACTTTCTCCACCATAGGGCAGCCTCACCGCACCTGGAGTTAGGGTCTCAGGTCCTGTGGGGAGGGGGCCCAGGGCAGGTAAGGAGGATGGGGAAAACGGGGAAGGGTCAAAGGGCAGTTCAGGGTGGGTGCTGCAAGTGGGTGCTGGAGGGGAGGTCTAGGGTGGGCATCTAGCAGGTACAGGCCTGAGGGAGAAGCCCAACCTAGTTCCTATTCCACCAAAGATATGGTGGGCCTGCCAGGGTCTGGTAGACCCCTCCAGGTTCTTGAGAAGACTGACTGGAAGGTGCTAAGGGAACCCTACTTCCTTAGGACTCCCAGAACTCTACCCCCCACCACGGGCTCTCCCTCCAGTCTTCCATAGCTACAACTACCATCTGCAACCTGGCCTGGGAAGTCCCCAGAGCACAGCCAGGACACAGCTGGACCATATACTGCCGCTACTTGACTGGAGGAGACAGGGGAAGCCATTGGCTGAGGAGGCAGCTAAGAGCCCAGAATCCCGGCTACTTCACTGGATGGAGCCCCTCACTAGGCACTTGGCAGAAACAGCCTACTCTGGCCAACAGGCTGCCTACAGCGAGTCCCCCACATCCTGGCTAACATCTCCAGATTCTTGGAGTTCCTGGGTGGGGAGGCCCATGGGGTACCCCAAATCACCACCCAAAAGATCCCAGCATGCAGGACTCGGTGCGTCTCTGAGGAGGTGACTGGCCAGCTCTGATTTTGCTGTCCTAGTGTGGGGCCCTAGGTTCCAACCAGCCCAGTGGAGCCTGTGAGGCTGAGAGGTCTAACCTGTCCGATATCTGAGACTCTATTCTGTTCTAAAGTCCCAAGTTGATGCCTTCCGTTCTTGAGGCCTCACATTCTTTATTTGCCCAGCAGGGATCTTAAGGACAGTTGTGAGAAAAATCTCTAGGTCCCATGGATGAACCTTTAGGGGGAACCAGTTTAGCAAAGTGTCTGGCCCATGGGCCCCATGTCAAGGGGAGAAGGCCACTGTCCCCTGAACCCACATTTGCCTGCACTTCTGGCTAGAGTGTGAAAGGGGTTCCCACTGACCATGGCCTGTCCTCTTTCACACAGATCCTGGAGCTTCTTTGTCAGATTCTACAAACAGATTCTCTAAGTGCTATCCAGTTCTGGCTGCTTTATGCTCCACCAAAGGGTGAGGACACCATAGTGCGGCCTTCTCTCTATATGGGGGACAGCCAAGATCTGCCCTTGTTCCTGATCCTGATGCAGAACAAATGTCACGCAGCTTCTCTCTTTTCTTCATGGGAATCCCAAAGCATCCAAAACCTTCACAGCCCCACTCCCCCCTACTTTCCAGAAGCATCTCTGTGACCCTATTTCCTTGGAGGGGACCCCTCTCTAGTACTGACCTCAGGTAATAGGTATCTGGGAGATGGAAAGAACCAAAGATGGTTCCTAGCAGATCAGCCCCTCCTGGCCACTGTAGGAAACAGAAGCTCACATGCAAATACAGGAACACACAGGCTTGTACACTAGAACCCTAAGCCAGGGGGTGAATCCCCAGGGAAGGAGCTTGAAAACTCACAGGAGGAAGGAGGGTGAATCTCAGTAGATTTCCAAATGTGGTCCTGGAGTAGGGAGGAGGAGAGATTGGGGCCGAGGCAAAAACAAAGTGCATGTGAGCCTTCATGGTAGGAGAGGCTGGTGTAGGGCACACAGAGCTACAAGCAAGCACTGTGGGGACCTTCCTCGGGGGCGGGAACCCTGTGAGAAAATGCAGGGTGACTAGAGGAAGCTGTCCTTCACCAGGGTAGGGGTGAGCTGGTTGAGACAGGTCAGGGTAGGGCTGAGGACACTTACCCTGTGCTGTTTTCAGAGAAAGACTTGGCACTGGGGCTTCTTCAGACAGCGGTGGCTCAGCTCATCCATCAGCCCCTCCCCTCCCTCCCAGAAGAGCAGCTCTTGAATCAGCTCCAGGATCTTCAAGAACCATCTCAAGAGATACAACAAGCAATCTACAGGTGGGCTCAGGGCCCCTCACCTGCCCCTCTGCACCCAGAATCACGCCCTGACGGTCAGCGTCCGTCTTCCCTGGCTGAGCACTGGGGAAGGGAGGCAAGATTCTCAAAGAAAGCTAGATTAGATGTCTCTGTTTTGGATGCGGCTGAGAGATCCCTGCCTCAAGGAGTAGAATGGAGAACATCTATGTGGGTGCAGGACCTCTCTGGTCCTCACACACTTACACAGCAGGTGTCTCATGCACTAAGCCATCTCCCAGTCAAACACTGAAGATTACGAACTACAGAGTTGAAAGGCTGGGAAAAGGCCATCTCAGGAAGTGGGAGGCTCCCGGGCCTTGTTGTCAGGAGTGAGCAGATGACAGGGCCTAAATTTTGGGTGCTGGGGCATGGTTGAGAAGGTGGCTTAGGGTTGGGGAAGGCATATTTGGTAGATGGTTGTGGATCGGGCTGGCCTCAAACCAGCCTTGTATCTGAAGATGGCCTTGAACTCAACCCTCCTGCCTCTGCCTCTAGAGTGCTGGGATTACAGGTATGTAGCATCACATCCTGTTTAAACAGTGTTGGGGATGGAACCAAGAGCTTCATACACATTAGGTCATTGTTCTTGTAGCTCAGCATAGGTTCTTTTTTTTTTTTTAAAAAAAAAAAACTTTATTTATTTATTTATTTGCCTTGGTGTTTGCCTGGAACTGGAACTACAGACAGTTGTTAGCTGCCATGTGGGTGCTGGGAATCGAACTCGGGTCCTCTGGAAGAGCAGACGGTGCTCTTAACCGCTGAGCCATCTCTCCAGCCCCCCAGCATAGGTTCTTGCTCTGGCCCTAGAGTTAGTTTCCCTTTTCTTTTTGAGGGAAGACAGGAACATCAAGGGCTGGTGTTTATTGGTAGACAGTGTACAGGTCCTGGGTCCAATTCCTAGACCTAAAACATAGTCAATATGCCAACAGAAGAAGAGATCAACAGAGAAGACTAGCATTACTGTCCTTGAGCCTCCTGCCAGAGTGGTAGGGAAATGATGTGGCTGTGTGAAGGGTAACAGTAGTTTGCAGCTCACCCAAGGTAGAGCATTAGCCACTTGTCCACGACCAGCTTGACAGGCAAGGGCTTGTGGGAAAGGCCATAGCCCTGACTATCCTAGACAAGAGGACCTTGGTTCCCTATGGCTACAGCAAACACAGAATCACAGCTTTCTGGTTCCTGTTTTGGAGGTGCAGAGAGGCTGTCTGGGTCTGTCTGTGGACAGTCCTGCACCAGCTCTTCATGAGGGGTGACTTGTCTCAGCTGGGAGCTGACCACACCTTTGCTACCCCTCAATTCCTAACCAACCCACCATCTGTAGACTTGGCCCCGCAAGCCTGTCTTTTCTATTCGGTTCTAGTCCATCCCAGAAGAAGACGAAAACACCACCTCTATCCAAGACAGAAAAACCAGGTAAAAGCCCTCAAAGGGAGTTATTTATTCTGGAGGCACACTGAGGCTGGCTCTGGCTGGATTCCCGCCCAAGGAAGTTGGGTCACTTCATCAAGCAGCAAACATTTATTGTGTACTATGTGTCAGGCTCTGGGGAGTCAAGAGGGAGGAATCGGGGCAAGTTCCTATGTCACCATGGCAGAATCCCTACCCAAGGAGGACAACAGGCTAATTTGGGGGAGGGGCTAGCCTGAGCTATAGAAGCTTCTACCTGGGAAAGTGTTCAAGTAGAGCGCCCTCCTGCCTGGTATACTGATGGAGGAACAAGCTGACCAGGGTATCTGGGCCCCCTGGGTGGGGGGCAGCACTATGAGACAAGACAGGGTCAGCCTTTTGAAGAGCGTAGGACAGTCTGGAGGTTATGAGCAGGATGTGGTATGTCCCTGTTACCACTGTGCAAGCATGGATAGTGTGGTGACGACAAGAGAAACAAGGGAGCCTGGAGAGGAGGCCCTTGAAATGGATATAGTATCTTAGACTAGAGAGTGTGTGGGGGTGGTAGCTCGGGGGAGGAAGAGAGAATGCTTGTCAACAGTGGACATGATTCTCCCTTGTCAGGATGGGTAGCATCCCAAGGGACCAGCAGAGTGCCTGGCCTGCAGTAGAGTGAGCCAGCTTGTCCCAGGTCCCCACTGAACTCAAGGCCAAGTTGGCCTTGACATTGGCCTACCTCCCTGTCTGTTCTTTCTCCTCTGGCCATTGCCTCTCCTAACCTCCAGAGTCCATGGGCAAAGCCCAAGTCCTCCGAGTGCATCCCAGCGAGGATTCAGAGGAGAAAATGACCAAGTCAAAGGTCGAGAGCTGAGGAGCACAGCCCAGGGCACAGAGACTTCTGCCTAGCTCAGAGGCAGCTTCTAAGCTTGGGGAGAGGGGCTCCTGTCCTGCTATGTTACCACCTGCCCCTGGTCTCCAACCACACTCTGCTAAATAAAATGCTGCCTTACCTGGATGAGGTACCCTCCTACAGGAGTGTTTAGATGGTTTACTCTAGAGCGCCCTCGCATGGAGAAAGATGGGAGTACCTCTCACTGTTAGCAAAGGTCTTCCCATCAGGCAATGTAATCAAGATAATCTCCCACAGGCATGCTCAGAGGCCTGCCTTGTAGGTGATGCTAGATTAGAGGTTCTCAACCTATGGGTCATGATCCCTGGGAAGTCACAGATAAGATATGTATATTACAATTCGTAATAGCAGCAAAAAATATAGCTACAAAGTAGCAGCGAAACTAATTTTATGGTTGGGTCATCACAACATGAGGAATTGCATTGAAGGGTCTTAACATTAGGAAGGTTGACAATCACTTCTACATCCTGTCAAGCTGACAACTAACATGAATGGTCACAGTCACCGTACCTGGCTCCTGCTTTCAATATTAAAGCATCCCATTTTTAAAGCCCTTAGCCATCCCATTGATTTATTCCCCCCCCCTCCGTGACAGTATGACAGTTGTGCCCATCACTGCCTCTCTGGCTTTATCATCACTCTGTCACTATGCTTTCAAATTTACCTCATCCAGTTTTGGAAAATGTCAAATGTAACAGGCAAGTTATCCTTTTAGCCACACAGAAGGTGTGGTACTTTGGATAAGAACGGCCCCCATAGGCTCATTATTTAGATGCTCAGGGAGTGGTACTGTTTGAATGGATTAGGAGGAGTGGCCTTGTTGGGGGAAGTGTGTCACTGGGGGTGTGGGCTTTGAGTTTTTAAAACTCAAAGTTTTCTCTTCCTGTGTTGCCTGTGGATGGAGATGTACAACTCTCCCGAACCATGTATGCTAACTCCTGAAACTGTAAGCCAGCCCCAACTAAATGCTTTCTTTTATAAGAGTTGCTATGGTCATGGTGTCTCTCCATAGCAACAGAACAGTGCCTAAGACAAAAGGGCAGTGGTTCCTCTATTGTGGGACCATCACTCCATCTATCCTTGAAGCTATTCTGTCTTGTAGAAGTGAGACTCTGTACCTAAAGTCTTTGTCTTGTCTGGTTGAACTATGACCACAAAAATACCTTCAGTTAATTCAACTGAAGTTCATTTCAAGCTCTGAAGGTTGAAAAGCCCAAGGTCAAGGCTTGCATAGGTTTGAGGTATGGAGAGGACCTGTCACTCTTAGATGATACCTTCTGTATGCCATGTGTGGCAGAAGTCGGGAAGACAGATTCCTAGGAGCCCTTTTACAAGGCTGCCTCTTCACTTCCCTTATGAGCCAATCCTTTCCTAAGGCCTACATTTTCACATTCAGATAGGGGCTCACCATTTAGCCCAGACAGGATTTGAACTTAAAATCCTCTTGTTTCAGCCTCTCATTGCCGGAGTCACAAAATGTGAGCCACCATATCTGGCCAAGTTCCAATTCCTTAACACAACCAGCCACCTGGGGACTGTACCTAATACTATCACCTTTCAATATGTGAGCTTTTTGGGTGAGGGGAAACATTCAAACCATAGCACCCACAAAACAAACAGAAGTCCTTATTACCTTCCACTTGACTGCTGGAAACCACCCTCTGATTTTCTGTGTCTGAGGGCGGAGCTGTTCCCAATGGGCTACTAATAGAATCTTTTGGCTCTTTGCACCATGTTTATTTTGCTTGGCATAACATGCTCAAGTCAAACAAGCTGTGACCTGTGTCACAGTCTCCTGTCACCTGTTTTTATTCATGTAGCAGTCAAACTTTCCAGCCAAGAACATACAGCTTCGTCAAGGTCCAAACCCCACAGAGGGTCTGTTCATAGCACAGGGGACATTAATACCATCACCTACCTTCACTAATGGTGCTCTCCAAAATATTCGCATAGTAAAAGAGTCCGAGATGACACTTGCTTTAGAAATAAACCACAGTTGGCATGAAAACCCTGGGCCTATGATGGGCCCTTCTTTAATTTCTCAAGGTGTATTGCTATTGGGTAAATCCCTGTCACTGGATTCTCATTTACTTTGGCTCATGGTTTCAGTCCTTGGTCAGTGGGTACCCTGCTATAGTCCTGAGAGGCAGAGCATCATGACAACAAAGTGCCGTGATGTATAGAAGTATAGGGTAGAGACAGCTGCTTATTGCAGCCAAAAAGCAGAAGAACAGAAAGGAGTCTGGGACAAGATGTCTCTAAGGATACACCCCATCCATTGGGTGCCTCCCTCCAGTCAGTCCTCAAGTTCCCATCCAACTCCAAAAGTTCCCAACAACTGGAATCCATCAGTGGGTTAATCTTGAGGTAGGAGCCTCTTGTAATTCAATCACTTGGAGATGAATAAGTTTAGCTTTTCGTAGGGTGGGAGTGACTATCTGGAGTGTCCATTCCTCATCTGCCAAGGTTTGCAGAAGCCCAGCTGTGTCCAATCAGAGCCTGGTGCTTTGGCACAGGACTGGGGAAGATGAACACAGGGCCAAGCACAAGCTGACCTTGGGAAGATTTTGTGCTGGCCCCTGAACTTCACAGGATACTGTCCATTGTTGGTCATCGCCACCCCAAGGAGACAAAGTGCTGGACATTTCCCACTATGTCTCTGATCCTCCCACATTCATTCCCATACATGAGGCATTAAAATACCAAGTTTGCTGAGTGGTTGTAGTGCACACTTTTAATCCCAGGACCTGGGAGGGAGGGGCAAGTGGATCTCTGAGTCCGAGGCCAGCCTGGTTTATAGAGTGAGTTCCAGGATGGTCAAGGCTACCCAGAGAAACCTTGTCTTGAAAAACAAACAAGGCGCACTGACTAAGGAAGGCCGAGCGCTGTCCCCCCTCTCTTTTCCTCCGGCTGCCGGAAAGATGGCGGACATTCAGACCGGACGTGCTTACCAAAAGCAGCCCACAATCTTTCAAAATAAGAAGCGTGTTCTGCTTGGAAAACCGGCAAGGAAAAACTCCCTCAGTACTACAAAAACGTCGGTTTAGGATTCAAGACGCCTAAGGAGGCCATCGAGGGCACCTACATAGACAAGAAATGCCCCTTCACTGGTAACATCTCCATCCGAGGTCGTATCCTGTCTGGTGTCATTACCAAGATGAAGATGCAGAGGACCATTGTCATTCGCCGAGACTATCTCCATTACATCCGGAAGTACAATCGCTTTGAGAAGCGCCACAAGAACATGTCTGTACACCTGTCCCCGTGTTTCAGGGACGTACAGATCGGAGACATTGTCACCGTGGGGGAGTGTAGGCCCCTGAGCAAGACGGTGCGCTTTAATGTGCTCAAGGTCACCAAGGCTGCTGGAACCAAGAAGCAATTTCAGAAATTCTGAGAGGACTGACCAGCTCGCTAGAACAAATAAAGTTATTTTCCAGCTCACAAAAAAAAAAAAAAGAAAAACAAACAGGGGCTGGAGAGATGGCTCAGCAGTTAAGAGAGCACTGACTGTTCTTCCAGAGGTCCTAAGTTCAATTCCCAGCAACCACATGGTGGCTCACAACCATCTATAATGAGATCTGATGCCCTGTTCTGGCCTGCAGGCATAGTGGAAGCAGAATGATGTATACATAATAAATAAATAAATCTTTAAAAAAGAAACAAACAACAAGAACAACAAAAATCCAAGTGTTAACTTGTATGCTTATTTCTTACATAAAACTTCTTTGCCATGTTTAAGATGTTCAGAAGCATCAATAGCATTTCAGTTGCTGGGGAATCTTCCTCATCCTCTTCCAGAGCAGCCCCTCTTGAAAAATTGAACCTCTACTGCCACTAAACAGCATCCCTCCTTCCCTCCTCCAAGCCATTCCAAGCCCTCTTGTTTGTTTTGTTCCTGAGTGTTTGGCTGCTCTGGATGACTCATTTAGAGCACCTTTTCCTGACTGGCTTATTCCTTGTAACAATGCTTTCAAGGCTCATCTATGTATCATATGCCAGGATTACCTACCTTTTTGAAGGATAAATAATATTCCACTACATGATTGAGTTATGTATTTTGGGTTGTGGTATGTGGTGTGTGTGTGTGTTTCTGGGATCAAAGGTAACCATTACATTTGCCAGGAAATATTATTTTAACTGGGCCAAGATGTGCTATATTTGTTTATGTTGTGAAACATTACTTTAACTGTGTAAAGGTGTGTTGCTTTTGTTTATGCTGTATTTGCTTAATGATGTAAGATGTGTGTTTAATTATGTAAAGATGTGTTGCATCTGTTTCACCTTGCCTGCCTAAGGCACCTTATTGGTTTAATAAAAAGATGAGCAGCCAATAGGCAGGAGAGAGATAGGCGGGGCTGGCGGGCAGAGAGAATAAATAGGAGGAGAAATCTGGGCTCAGGAGAAGAAGAGAATAAGAAAGAGAGGGACACAGCTGGAGCCAGAAGCCAGGCAGCTCCAGACACAAGAAGCAATGAAAGTGAGATCTACAGAAGGAAGGGAAAATATAAACCCAGAGGCACAAGGTAGATAAAGAGAAACAGACTAATTTAAGTGAAAAGAGTTAGCAGAAATGAGCCTAAGCTAGGCTGAGCAGTCTAAACTAGTAAGTCTCTATGTCATGATTTGGGAGCTGGTTGGTGGCCCAAACTCTACCACTGCGTTACATTCTCTGCTCTGACCCCAGACCACACTGTTGATTTATCCTTGATCCATGATATTTTATGGATCCCACTTTTTTAAAAAACTTTATTTATTATTTATTTATTTATTTATTTGCCTTGGTGTTTTGCCTGGAACTGGAACTACAGACAGTTGTTAGCGGCCATGTGGGTGCTGGGAATCAAACCCAGGTCCTCTGGAAGATCAGACGGTGCTCTTAACCGCTGAGCCATCTCTCCAGCCCCTGGATCCCACTTTTACCTGCTGCATATAATGATTTTCTGGGGATAGGCATCACAGATACAACAATAGATTTCTATGTCACATGCCAATGAAGAACCCAGAACTAACCTAAAGATATGTAGCTAGAGAGAAAATTCTAGAATTAGATTGCTTAATATCAGAGTCCTGTTCTCAGTTCCCAATGAACCCATCATTCCTTAACATGAACCATGCCCACCTCCTCACCATGAATTGTATTACAACTGCTGACTGCCTATTCTATTCCTAATTTTTTTTAAAAAAAAATTCACCCATTTTATTCTTAGATGTGATTCCGTTCCAAGCAATAGCCTCTCCACATCATGAGTTTGGTGTATTATGTATAAAAGTTTCTCCTGGACATAAAAATAAATTCTGGGGCTGGCAAGATAGCTTTGTGGTAAGGTCACCTGCTGCCAGGCCTAGTGACATGAGTTAGGTCCCCAGAACCTCCATGGTAGAAGGAAAAACAGACCCCTTGTAAATTCTCTGACTCTCACAGCTGTGTGATACCATGTGTCCTCATATTCTCTCTCTTGCTCTGTCTTTCTCTGTGTTCTCAGAGAGAGAGAGAGAGAGAGAGAGAGAGAGAGAACAAGTGAATAAATGTAATAGAAGCTTTAAAAAATAAAATAAGTTGGGTAGGAAGGGGAGGGGTAGAGGATCTGGAAGGATTTGGGTGAGGGAAAGAATATAAAAAAAATATTGTAAATTAAAAAGTCCCACTTAAACTAAATAAAAGGTTTTTATGCATCACCTAAATTCATCTGATCTGCTTTGAGGACATTCTGATCACACCTTGGAGAGTGTTGATCTGAAGAGATGGTGAGATAGTGTTACAACAAAGACAGCTGTGTGCACATACATAGGAATGTTCCAGTATCTTGTTCTCCCACCCAGTCGGCTTGCTCAACAATCAGGCACTCCCTTGTTCCACTTTAATAGATGAGAAAGGAACAGAGAAACATTTCCATTAATGCCAGGGAAGTCTGTACCGTAGTCTGGCTTCAAACTCAGTATGTATGCATGGCCTTGAACTCTTGATCCTTCTGTCCCTAATTTCTGTGTGCTGGGACTACATGCATCCACTACCAAGCCTGGTTTGACCTCCAGTTCTTAAATATTTAATCTACATAGAACTTGTAGGATGTAGATGCTCTTGTTACAATTAGATAAGGCATTTAGAGAAATCATTTGTGGACTTGGGAGGTGGTTGAATGACCTGGGTTTGGATACTCAGAATTCACAGAAAAGCTAGGCGCAGTCGTAGACATCTGTAATCCTGGCAGTCTATGTTAAGATGGGTGAGAGAGACAGAAGATCTGGAAGCTCTTGGGCCAGCTATCCTGGTATGAAAAGTGGTAGGTAGCAAGGGACCCTGTCATAAACAAGGCACAAGACTAAGTTAGATACCTAAGGTTGCCTTCTGACTCCCCCCCCAACATGTGCATAATAATATCCGTGATCTTACCAAAGATCAAAGATCTTATCAAAGAGATAATCCATAGAAAGTGCTGAGCAGAATGCTGCATTTAACAGGCATCAGTGGCTCATGCTTCTAATCAGTACATAGATCAAAAGGCAACCGAGACCCAGAGAGGGCTGAAGTACTTGTTTTGGACATGTAACACCAGAACTGGACACTGGGAACAGCAGGTACTAAGTCTTGGTAAAAGCTCTCGGGCAGCACACCCTTGTTTTCATGGTTTGCCTGGAGTTCAAGAGCCCTGCTCAGCTCTGCCACAAGCCCAGGCTGCCCACTCTGATGTACTCAGCCCTCTGACACCCTGTGCTCAATGATCTTATTCATGCACCAGTAGCCTCCAGGCTGGGAGAAGTTCCCAGGTGTTTCCCATGTCTCTTGGCTGCACCACAGCCCTGTGAATCTTTAACTCCGTTGGTTATTTTGTAGGGGCTAAGTCCCTCGTAAGGGTAGCTATCCCCTCAGCCACACCCATTTTTAGTCGCGCTATTTTCAAGGTGGTCAAGATAAGTATGCTCCTCCCACCTCTAACTCCCCCACCCTTCTTCACCCCGCCCCCACCCCCAATAGGTAGGGTCTCATGTATCCCAGGCTGGCCTGGAACTATATAGCATCAGATGACTTTTTAAATTTTGAATCCTCCCGATTCCACGTTCCAAAGTGCTGGGATTGCAGGCTGCTATTTCCATTATGTGATGCTGGAGATGAAACACATGCTTCCTGCATGCTCGATGTAATAGTTTGCTTTTCTGTTGCTCTTATAAAACACTGACCAAAAGCAACTTTGGGGTGAAAGGGTTTATTTACCTTACATGTCCTGATCACAGTCAATCATCTGGTAAGTCAGGGCAGGAATCAAGAAAAAGCAGAGACACCAAGGAAAGTATTTTTCAGGCTTATTCAGCTTGCTTTCATATACCATCCAGGAATGGAGCTGCCTACATTTTCTAATCAAGAAAATGACCCTACAGACATGGCCACAGGCTGATCTGATGAAGACAATTTCTCAACTCAGATTCTTTGTGCACTCTATCACATGAGCCATAACCCAAGCCAGCCCCTGTTCATGTGTATAGATGGGCTCAGGAACCTCAGGAATGCTAGACCCCATTCCTAGCCTGGACTCTGTGGGTCCCAAGGATATATGGTGGTCCCTTGGACTGGTTTCTGGGCCCCTCTTCCTTGCCTGGGGCACTGAAACTTACATGCTTATTGAGAAAGACAGACTCACTGGCCACTGCTCAAAGCTATTCAAGGTAAAAGTGCAGCAATGAACTAGTAATGTCTGCTGTGAGCACAAGCTGGAGACACACGGGATGTGTTTCTACATGTCTCTCTGTCCTGTTCAATAAGCCAGACCTCTGCCAGAGCTGGGGCCTCTAACATCATCTCCCTAGGTTGGGCGTCTGCAATGTGCACTTCCAGGCCCCCGTGGCTGTCTACAGAGAGGCAGCCCTCAGGAGCAGGCCCTGCACTGTCTACACAGGCCTGGAAAATCCTTGCAGGTTGGAAGAAAAAAGGCAGGTACTCGAGGTTGAAGGTGTGTGTGTGTGTGGTCTTGGCTAGAGTCCCACAAATGTCATGGAAGAGCCAGCATAGTAATAGATTATTGATGTCTGACACAGACACAAAGCAAGACACAGAATGATTCTTCCATCATCCCTCCCGGCAACCCCAAGCCTTTCTCTTAGCAGTGCTGGGGGCTAAACCCAGGGTCTCAGCCGTGCAAGACAAGCATTCTACCAACAGGAGCTGAGGTACATACAGATTGGCTTTTTCTCCCCTCCCCCACCTCTGCAGTGTTGGGGACCGAGGGACTCTTGCATGTCGGGCAAGCATTCTACCAACTGAGCTGTATCCAACCCAAGGGACTGGTACTTTAAAATAACACAGTGAGTTTCACATCAGCCTGTCTTGCCCAATAAGATGCACACAAACCTTCCTCCTGCTTGGCACCCAGCTTCTGCTTGAATCCTTCCAGGGAAAAACTATTTCATCACTACCTTCCAAGGACACCACCCTTCTAGGGTTGCAAAGCTCTGATCATTGAAATACTTCACTTGCTGGGGGCCCCAAAGATACCATCCAGCCATCTCCATCATTCATGGGGTGGCTTGCCCAAAGCCGGTCAGCTCCTTGGTGATCCTTGTTTGTTCCCACCTGCAATCATCTTACAACTGCTGGGTCCAGCCCTCAGAGTGCTGGCCTCAATGTCTCCATCCTCCAACACAGAAAAAGAATCACACACATACACACACACACACACACACAAAAAAAAAAAAAAAAAAAAAAAAAAAAAAAAAAAAAAAAAAAAAAAAAAAAAAAAAAAAAAAACAAAAAAAAAACCACTTTTGGAGTCCAAAACAAAACACCAAGGGCAAGGTTAATAATAAATACATAACATTTTAAAAATCATAATCTCCAGGCTGGTCCATACAGGACTGACGCAGAGTAGCCCCAGCCACTTACAAAGAGGAGGCAGCAATGGGAAAAGTGCAGAGTCTCCAGCATCCCTGCTTCCCACAGAGCTTGCAGGCCAGGGGTCTAAGGCTTCCCTTCCTCCATCTGAGGAAGTTGGATGATAAGCACCTCTGCCACTGACCCTGAAAATGAGGATCTAGGCTATTTCCTGAGAGCCAGAGGGCCATGGAAGATGAGCTTGGCTCTACACATCCTCCCTATCCTAACCCAGCAGCAGCAGCTGGCACAGGCCATCCACAGGGTCCAGCTGAGTGGACTCTAGTCCTTGTGACCCACCTGCCTGACCTGAGCATCACACACTCTGTCCCAGCTGGAGCCAGAAGAGAAGGACCCCAACTCGAGCAGGAGCAGTCCCAGCCCCAGCAGAGAGTGGTGATGGGGGTGGTACTGTCTGGGAAGTGACATCGCTCTGGTATCTGGTGGTCATCTTTCAGGCTTGGACCTCCTTCAAGCCCCAATGATGACTGAAATTGCATTTCCTGATCCAATCATGGGTCAAGCCCTAACTTGGAAACTCCTGGATGTTGAAGTTATGCATCCAGGCCTCCTCCTCTGATGGCTTGGGTATAAATTGGTGCACACCTTTAGTCCCAGTATTCGGGAGGCAGAGGCAGGTGGATCTCTGTGAGTTCATAGCCAGCCTGGTCTGCAGAAAGAGTTCCAGGACAGCAAGGGCTCCACAGAGAAACCCTGTCTCAAAAAAACCAAAAGAAAACGAAAAAGATTGGGAGGTCAGTCTATAACCTGGAGTCACCAGAAGTGACATCTTCAGGGACTGAGTGAGCCACAAAAAATGACTCCACAGCCAGCAAAGGTGAACTGACTCTGTCTGGATGTTATTAGCAGCCCTCAGCTGATAAGAGCCGGGCCTAAGAAGAATTCCTTTCCCCTGCTTGCCTCTGATCAGCCCCCTCCCGGAGCTCTGCTTTACTTTGGTGGAGAAGGGGACTGTCCAGGTCTCCCTGATAGAAGTCATGGACAAGCAAGCATCTCTGACAGGCCCCTGTATGAGCTTCAGATCTCCCCCCCCCCCCGGCCCAGTGGCTCTGGGAAGGGACTTTACTGAACCTGGAGGGACAGATCTCAGGAGCCACTTGGAGATGAAGCTTAAGCTCTTCTGGCTGAGGTATTTCTGGTTAGGGCAATCCCTGATCTCTCTCTTCCCCCAACCCTATCTTGGAGTCAAGAGCATCACAGCCCCAAAGAGAACAAGAGGGTGAATAATTTAAAAGGAAACCTGTGCTATGCCCCCCCCCCCCCCCCCCCGTGCTTGAGTCCTCTGAGCCAAGGTCACTGGGACCACATCCAGAGTGTAAATGTGACCAGAAGGATGGGTTCAAGTCACTGGGGAGGTAGCAGGAAGGCTGGTGCCTCCTTGTCCTGGTTCTTCCACGGACTGTCCTTGACCCTCAGAGGCTGGCACAGCTGTTTGGGTCCAGCCCAAAGATGGTGGGGTGGCAGAGGAATTACCCTCAAATGCTCTAGAGCTTAGCATCTGGGGGGTAAAAGGATGCTGAGTCCCTAAGGAGATCCTGTCCACCTGCCCTGGAAACTGTGTGGGATGGCTTTGCTGATGGTCTTCCACTTTGGTTGGCCCACTTATAGACACCACATTCTCTTGGGTGGCCTTGGGTTCTGGCAAGAGACTCCCAGGAGTGAAGAAATTGGGTAGTGAGGCCAGGCTGACATTGGGGTCTGAGGCCATCTTGGCGCAAGACTCACAGCACAGCCGGTGGTAGCCAGGGAGGGAGCAGTAGCGGTCCAGCACTTTCATCCGGCAGAAGATAGACCTGTCTTCCACACAGGGCTCCACTGTGTATACACCAAGGCAGAGGGATGCCCATCAGGAGGGGACACTATGACTTTCTCCACCAGCAATCCCTTCCTCCTTCTGCCCTGGCTGGAATCACTATGTAGCTCATTCCAGAGAGGCCATAGTTCCACCCAAAAGGACAGAATCATTCCATAGGGATGAGAAACTAAGGTGCTCAGCATCAGCATCACTGGAACCTTGGTGGTGAGGCGAATTGTCAGGTTCTATGCAGACCTACTGCGCCAGAACCTCCTGGAGTAGGGCAGCACTGTTTTAACAAATCCCCCAGCAATTTCCAGTACCTGGGAAAACCCAAGAACTACGGCTGTCTGGTCCAATCATATACTCAACTATGCACTGTCTTCATCAGAAAGCTCTACCTGGAGGCTGGAGAGATGGCTCAGTGGTTAAGAGCACTGATTGCTCTATCAGAGGACCCTGGTTCAATTCCCAGCACCCACATGGCAGCTCACAGCTGTCTGTAACTCTAAGATCTGACCCCCTCACACAGACATACATTCAGGCAAAACATCACTGTACATAAAATAAGAATAAATTAATTATTTTTTTTTTTTTAAAACAAGTGTTAAAAAAAAAAGTAGAAAGCTCTACCTGAAGAGTCTGGGTTGGGGCCTGAACATCAAGATAGGTCTAGATTCAACCAAGCACGAGAACCCTGCTCTAGGAGGGTTTCTAGAGTCCCTGCCTCTCCTAGCCACTCAATGGACAAGCGAAGGTCCAGTGTCATCTGTCAGTCTGTAACCAGCAGATCAGCATCCAGCCACTTGTTGGGGTGCAGGTGGAGCAGTAACCCCTACCACTAAATCTCAACCAAGAACATTGAGGCTAAAGTATTCTAAAATGCTGCTGTGATTGTTCCAGGCGCAGTTCTTTAGAGAAAATGTGACGTCCAGAGCTCATCTAATTGGTGCTCAGGACTGCAGGATCCAGAGCGGGCTCTGGGTGAAAGACAATGGAAGTCATTGACCTCTAGATGGCGCCAAAGCTCCAGAGCCAGAATCAGACTGCCGGCTTCTGATTTGGGGGATTTGCCAGCATTGTGCGTGAGGGTGGGTGGGGGGAGAGGGCAGAGAGAGGTCAAAGGGTTGCATAAGGTCATATCCTTGAACTAGAATTGGGTTCTGATCTTTCTGCAACTCATCTTGCCAGACTCCAGTTGGAGGGGGTAGAGAGAGGACTCTGGCAACCTAGGGAGTGTAGCATAGCAGTGCAGGGCAAGCCTTTATTCACACCTAATGGAGAAACCACAAGATGAATTAATTGCTACCCCTGTGATGAGCTCACTTCAGTAGCAGAGGATGCTCACTCCCATGGTTCATTCTCTCAGCTGCTCTGGGAAGACAGTTAACATCTATGACCGCAGATCCCAAAAATGTGGATGCAGTCAGGATTTAGAATTCAGAATTCTGGGGGGTTGGAGAGATGGCTCAGAGGTTAAGAGTACTGTCTGCTCTTCCAGAGGACCCAGGTTCGATTCCCAGCACCCACATGGCAGCTAACAACTGTCTGTAGTTCCAGTTCCAGGCAAACACCAAGGCAAATAAATAAATAATAAAGTTTTAAAAAAAAAAAAAAAAAAAAAAAAAAAAAAAAAAAAAAAAAAAAAAAAAAAAAAAAAAAAAAAAAAAAAAAAAAAAAAAAAAAAAAAAAAAAAAAAAAAAAAAAAAAAAAAAAAAAAAAAGAATTCAGAATTCTGGGGCATGCGTTATGTATTTATAAAACAGGACACTCTCACAACAGTGAGACAGTACCTTGTCATCAAGCATGGTCATGGCTCTGCAGCAGAAACCTATATTTCTTTTTAGTCCAGATTAAGTTTGACTACCATAGGAATAACAGCAAATTTACAGCCAAAGCTCTCAGGGTTAATGGAAATAATGGAAGAAGGCATGGGCCACAATGGCATCATTCATACTCTCTGAGGTCACCTGAGCAGGTAGGCACTAGACTGTTCCACTGTCCTGCTCCAAACCCTGGGACACCTGAAAGATTGGGGGGGGCGGGGGAAGGGTCCAGGGCTATGCTTACTTGTTGAAATCCTGTTCATGGAAGTCAGGGGGCTGGACTGGGGTTCCCAGGATCCCACTTTGGTCACAGGGTCCTGGACCTCAGCCTTCACTGTGGAGTTATGAAGATCCCCTGTGAATAGAGACAGGGCTGTAGTAGACACACACGGGTGGGCATCTATCCAGAATGCTTAGGACCAGAAGCACTCCAATTTCAATTATTTCTTCTGGAATATGGAGTACTTGCAAAGACTTAATGAGGACTCTTGGAGATGAGACCCAAATCTAAACCTGGGTGCATCTGGTTTTTAAATTTTCATTTATTAATATTTTTCTGTGTGTGCATGTGTGTCATGGATCATGTATAGAGGTCAACAGAGGTCAGAGGACAGCTTGGAGAGGTCAGTTCTCTACTTCCACTGTGTGGGGGTAGAATCTCCAGGAGAGTGAATGTGAGTTCAGGCTTGCTAGCAGGCGCCTCCCCCCACTGAGCCATCTTGACAGTGTGCCGGTGATTTTGCACATTGTCCTAAATAATTGAGGAAGTGAAATGAGGTTTGTGTATCAAAGTGGAAGGGGCTGGGAAAGTCTTTTTTTCCCTCAAGGATGCTGACTAACTGGGCATTATGTTTTGATCACAACACATCCTATGTAGTCAGGAATGGAATCTTCCATCTGGGGCAACATGCTGGCACTCCAGAAGTTCTAGATCTGGAAGCATTTTGGATTAGAGATGCTCAACCTGTCTTTGGATTTTCTAAGGGCCAAGATATGTGCTGTTGCATGGTCATGGCCAGAGGATTAGGCTGGACCTCCCCATCCCATCTGCTCACCTCCACAGGCTGGCAGGCTGCAGACCTGCACAGTGTCTGGCTTGACCCCTTCACAATGCCCGAGGGCATTGGAGATGTTCTTGCACACCACTTGCCGTTGCTGGATGCCTTCTCCACAGGTGGCAGAGCACTGTATAGGGCAGGAGGACCCAAGGCCACAATGCCAGGCACAGGGTAGGAAGGAGAAAGAGAAGAGGGGGCAGTGAACCCCAACAGAAAGTAGCAAGAGGGCTGCCATGCCTTCACTCAACCAGCTGGGCACACAAGACCCAACAAGCCTCATCAGGATCCTGCCACTGTCAGTTTCTCCTGAGCCAATATAAAGAGCGCTACCCAAGCTTGGGACTCTCTAGATCTTTCTATGATTTGAACTGTGAACACATCTCAGGAGGGGGCTTCTGGGACCCCACTTCATCAGCTACGACCTGTGTTCACAGTCTCCACTCTATACCCAATTCTCAACCATTTTATGTTTGGGGCTCATCTATTCTGACTTATTATATGACATGACCTGGGGCTTGCGGGAGCCTGGATTGTGGCATGTGCTACCCACACTGGCTCTGTTTCCAACTCTGTAAACCAGGAAAGCTGGGGCCAGACCTTCAGTAACATTGGGGCTCCTTTTACTCAACATAGATTTGCAAGGGTGTGTCCACAGGGTCTTCCTCCCACGAGAAGCATCACTGGAGGATAGAAAGGGAATTGACCCTTATGTGCAAGGCTATCAATGCCATCTACACACTTACCTGTATTTGACACACTCCTGTCCATGATAAATGAAATGGGGGGGGGCACTGGGAAAGCCCTATCAACCAATGTGACTAGATTACTTCTAGGCACTGCCTACAGTTTCTCCTAGCAGGACAGGAAAGAACTTTTACTGGAGCAGGTGACCCTCGATCAAGACACAAGTGTCATAGAACCAAAGGGGACCAGGGAACACATGGCTTCTCCTCCCTTACGCCTGTCACATCCCCTGTAATGCTTGCTAGTTCAGCTGTGGTGTGTAACATGTCATGGGCTTGTCTGTCTTTTTCCCTTACTGGTCTGAAACTCCGTGAGGGTGAGAGGTCTGCCTATCCAGTGACACTGGACTTCCAGCCTTCCTTGAACAACATCTGGCATACAGTTGCTGCTCAGTAAATATTTCTGGACCATAACAATGCACCTTAATTTGCTCCTCTATGACGTGGAGGCATGAATCGAAAATGGAGGCAGGAGTCTCCATGACGACCCATCACGCACAGTGTACCTGAGGACTGCTCTCCTTCCTTCCGAGAAATGTCAGATCAATTGTGGGCCTAGAAACTCTGCCTATGGGTACACCCAGAACTTAGATTCCTCCCCTAACCACACCCATTTCTGTCCCACATGCTTCCACCCACTTACCTGGGACCAGGCTCCTGTCCGCCACTGGGCTGGGCAAGGTACACGGAGGCATGGCCTCTTGGCCTCTGGCCGGTTACCTAGACAAGCCTTGGCTGGCATGGCCTTGCGGGTGCCGTTGGAGAGGGGCAGTAGGCACTGCACCCCCCGGGTCTGCAGCCCCAGCTTCCCACAGCTCTGGCTGCAGGCACCCCAGTCTTCTGCCACCCACCTGGAGACAGACAGGACAGAGGTAGAGAGGGGTGGAACCATGGGGACACTTCCCCTGGTGCTACATCCCACCAATGAATGCATGTGCTTCAGAATGCTGCTGCCTGGTTAGTTGGCCTCTGGGAGATGGCTAGTCTCTCTTACTATCTGCTTGGGTAAGGGAAAGATTCCTATTGAAATCCTGGCTCCTTAAGTGTCCTTGGGCAGCTGTTAACTCCATCAAGCCTCAGTTTCCCCATCATTTTATCTAGATTGCTTTAGTACCCCATAGAGCATTCAGAGTTATCACATGAAGGAACTATATGGGATGCTGAGACTCAAAGGTACCCACAAACACACTTCTTGTAGATGATCCTCTGGCAGGGACTAGCAGCTACCAGGATTGCTGTCAGCACCCACAGGACCTCAGCACCTCCAGTTATATAGTGGGGGTCTTCAAACTTCCCAGCAGCAGAGCCAGGGATAAGTTAAGCAACAGCTTAGGCATTCCAGTGGGAGAGGGAAGGGGGCCTCAGCATCTTGTCTTTTAGCTAAGCGATGTAGGAGACATCCTAAAAGTCAACCCTTTTCTTTAAAAAACAAATCTTGGCAGATGTGGTGGCATATGCCTGGAATCTCAGCACTTGGGAAGCTGAGGCAGTGGAGGGCTGAGAGCTGGAAGCTAGCCTGGGCTGCAGAGTTTCATGCACACACACACACACACACACACACAGAGTGATGAGGGGAGGGAGGGGGAGAGAAGTGACGAAAAGGGGGAGGGGGGAAGAGGAGAGAGAAAATCCCCTAGCAAACCCTAAGATTGGCTGGGGAATAACCCACCCTGAATCTTAGCCAGTCCTACCAACATGCCATGTGATCACAGTTGTAGGAAGTCTATGAATGACAGCATAAACTAACAGGGACGGGTGACACAGACAGAGGGGATGACACTATGTCCTTGCCTGGTTCTGCACCAGGGAATCACAGTAGACTAGCGCTGACTACCAGTTCTCACCCCAGCCCCAGATCACATGTCCAGCCCTGGAGATCCCCCAGGCTCCAGGGAGCCCCTATTCCCAGCCAGAGAGCACTCTTTGGAAAAGCAGGCATGTGAGGAAGATTCTACAGTGTCCTACCAGCAGCTACCCCACCCCTCTCGTGACCCCCAGGCAGCACTCCCACAGGCTGAGGGGACCAACCATAGGTTCTTAAGCATGGCTGGGGTACTTCCCTTTAGACTCTTGAACAAACCTAAAACCATGATCTTGGATTTCAAACAGCCTGTTCCTCAGGCTAGGGAATCTTAACCAAGGACTAGCCATGCTGGGGGCTGGATTCCCAGTGTCCAGTAGAGAGAGGGTGGTAGACAGTACCTGGAGATATGAGCCCCCTGCCTCACCAACAGAAAACTCCAGCCCTATCAGTAAAAGATGCTAGTTGGAACCAATCAGGTGGTGCCTTCCTCTTTCTGGCAGTGGAGATTGGCAATGAAGAAACCCAACAGGGATGCCCAGCCATGGAGGGTGGTCACAGAGCCTGCTGCGGGCTGCTGTGTGTCCCCCGAGAACCTGGCTGCAGGCTTTCTGCATGAAGAAATGCTATCATAGCAACTTTAGCTACCTTCCTTGTGGGCCAGGGTGGAGGGAGGAAGGAGCCAGCCTTTGCTCCCCTGAACACTCACGTGGGCTGGGGACACGGGTGCTGGTTACAACGCCGTCGAATAGGCTTGGGCCTCTTTTTGTGGTCACACAGGTGCCGCTGCACCATGTGGTGGTCCCGGCGGCGCCGGCAGCCATATTTAGTGAACTGGATTCCTGCAAAGGTTGGGCTGCTGTGGGCTAGCTGGAGACCTCCTACTCCAGGCCTTCTGTTCTTGTCCTCAGGGGAATGTTCTAGAAAGTCTATTTCTTTCTGTGTCCCAACACTCTGTGCTACACAAGTAACTTTCTTTAGGACTCATTGTCAGCACTGATGTGGGGGGAAGTGGCTTTGGATAGCTGAACAGACAATCTGCCCAGGAGTCTGCTGTTACAAGTCTCCAGCTCCACACAACGGCCTGCTAAGAATGGCTTCTAGGCAGGAGAGATCTTCAAGGAGAAATTGACTCATAAAATAGAGATATTTCTTCCAAACTCCTAATCAGAATCTCGGGTCTATTCTCCACCCCCATCCCACTGCTCCCCACAAGGAACTGTAGGATGGCAACACTGATACCTCCTCCGCAGGTCTTGCTGCAAGGAGACCAGCTCTTGAGAGCCCACTCATAGGTGTCCGTCTCTTCCAGGAGTACATTATTGCTCCCGATGAGAGGCAACAGGTCCTCATGGATGACGTACTTGTAGGCCAGGTTACCTCGGGATTTACCCTCAGCCGGGGGGAACACCTGAGGAGAGATGAATAGGAGGCAGCAAGTACCAGAGACAGAAGCAAGGCCAACAGCGTCCCCGGGGGTCAGGAATGGGGCAGAAGGCCTGTGACATGCCATTGTGATATTGTAGCCTACAAACCCTCCATGAAGGAGTCTGATCACAGATATGCACAGGAGAACATAGCCACAGCCCGAAATGGAAACAGCCACTGCCCACAGCCACCAGGTTCCAAAGTGTGCCCTTGGGTTTGTTATTGAGACATAATCCACAGTATGTAATTTACCTTATTAAAGGGCACAACCCAGCGATTGTTCAGTACCTAGCTGGGGCTTAAGGGACATTCACAAATTCTCACTCCCCCAAATAAGCACCTGCTGTGTACCAAACCCAAGAGCACCCAGGAGCAGCCATAAGCCCTTCTCTCTTCCATAGACCTACATCCTAGGGAGGGTAAACGCATGGCCCAAGTCTTTAGCAACTGTCTGACTTAACCAAGTTGCAATGAAAGGAAAGAAAGAAAGAAAGAAAGAAAGAAAGAAAGAAAGAAGGAAAGAAGGAAAGAAAGGGAAAAATTTGTCATGGAAGATACAGTGAGACCCAGCGGGTCATGATGTAAACCCCTTTATCAATACATCTTTACATACAAGCGTTAACTACAAAGAATCATTGGTTTTGTTAGAGGGCCCTGTCTCTGCTCCAGTATTGATATTGGACCCTCATTGGGACTCTTCCTGGACATCCTGGTCCTGCTCTGTGTGGTGGAGATCATATATCCCTGGGTCTGCAGGACACCCCACCCTTGAGTGCCAGCAGATCACAGATGAAGTAGATGTTGGGGTCGGCTAACACTTAACCCTGGTTCTGGGGCCAGGCAGTTGCAGGGTTGGTCAGCCCACCAGCTCTCCCTTGTCTTCACCACTAGGGGGAGCTCTCCAGCATTGCCCTGGCTAGTTCACCCCTTGATGAGATGAGCAAGGGGTGGGGCCAGTTCTCCTGCTTTTACATCCTTGGGGCAGCTCTCCCATACCTACACCATCAGGGCCAGCTCTACTGTGCTGCCCAGTTGAGGTGTAGGGGCCACCCTCCCAAGTGCCACAGCTGATGAGGGACCAGGATAGCTGCTCTTTCCACTCCTCTGACCTCAGCGCCAGCTCTCTCAGCTGAGGCAGGGGAATGGGCTAGGGGTGGGGTTAGGGGTCACACATCCCTGCCCATGTGACCACATGATATATCAGTAATGGGGACAGTGAGCAAGCTTCTCACCCTTCTCTCTTTCCTCATCATCCCTTGGGTCTCATATTGTTCGCATTGGCCTTGAACTCATGTAGACCAGGATGGTTTTGAACTTCTGATCACAGGGGTGAAACTCCAT